>GL501524.1:182175-200127 GCA_000149185.1 Mayetiola destructor | reverse complement strand
CTCTCTCTCTCTCTCTCTCTCTCTCTCTCTCTCTCTCTCTCTCTCTCTCTCTCTCTCTCTCTCTCTCTCTCTCTCTCTCTCTTTCTCTCTCGCTCTTCACAAACAATAAATATTTTTTCTGTACTCATATATTCTGTTGTTTTCGCCGTGTTTTCTTTTTGTTGGCTCATCCAAGAGACAAAATGATCTTGCTGCATTCATTCTGAAACAGAAAACAAAAAATAAAAATAACAAAAATCCGTTGTAAGAAAGCAGATAAATCGCCGTACGTGCAAAACAGCCGATCCAAATACAATAAAAAAAACGAGGAGAAAATTGAAATGAGACAAACGTAAATAGAGAACGAAAGAGACAAATTGAAGTTTTTTTAGAAAAATTTCGAGTGAAAGAACGTGAACGAAAGAGACACAAGTACGAAAAACCGAACGGATCCTTCTTAGCCATTAATCGTGCTCAATGCACGCATTTTCACAAATCATTTCAATAATACTCACACAAACAAATACACCCATAGACACCCATACACCAACATCCAACTAACCGAAACGAATAACGAAACGCACTTTTTTTCTTTCTACCTTCCAGAACATCAGAAAGAAAACAAGAAAACAAGAAAACAGAAATCAAATTAAATTGTCAAGAATGGCTGATTTTCAAAATCAAATATTCGGTCCGCAAATAAACATTGATAACAAAACCGAATTAAATTTAAGTCAAATAGCAAAGCATTTTTTGTGCCAAATATATGAATAAAAAAGAAAAAAAAATCCAAAGAGTGGTGTGTCGTGTTTGTGTCCGAACAATTCACACATATGAAATTTTTTTAGTGAATTTTTCCGTTTGTTATTCATTTTATTTGATGCGCTTGACTGCGTGAAGTAGTTAACGAAAGTCATTGTCGTTTTCGTTTTCATTTTCGTTTATTAGTTATTATTATTATAAGTTGTGTGTTGTGTTTTTTTCCCCTTTTTCTTTTTCATTATTTTTATTTTTTGGTTTTTTTTTTGGTTTGTAGTCGTTTTTGTCGTCTTATTCATTCGTTCTTCTGTTGTGTGTGAGTGTGCATGTCAATTTAAAATTCATCGGTTCGGCAAACCCAAAAACAAAAAAAACCCGAATTTTCTTCAATGATTATTCAATTGTTGATGTTTTGTTGTGTGTTGAAAGACAATCGGCAAATGATTTTTTCAGTGGTGTAAGAAATCATCGCACCGCATTAATATGTGTGAACAAAAGTGAAATGGTGAAATTAAATGAACGAATCATCAATATTTTCCAATGGTTACCAAATGGAAATGAATTATTTTAAAAAATTAAATTCAGCAATTTGCAGCGACAACGACAACAACAACGGCCACGACAAAAGTTGATCAACATCAATCAACCGATTCAGTTGTTCCGACAAGACACAACAAAAAGAATCCAATAACCGTAAAATCAGCAAAAATAAAATAAATATATATTTCATTATAACATAACAACGGACCGATTTTGGTCGTACAGCTTCAAACCAACAAGAAATTCTAAATTCAAAAAAAAAAACAAAAAAAAAATACCAAACAAAACAAAACAAAAGAAATAAATTTCAATTAAAATCACAGTGAACAAACATCGATAGAATACGGAACGAAGAGATTCAATATTCATTTTGACGGCGTTTCATATTATGAAATTGAAGCGCACAGCAAATTGTATACACAATTTATAAACGAGTGACACACAAGGAACAAAAAGAAGTAGCAACAGCGACAGCGGCGGTGAAAAAAAAAATAAAAATATTTTATAATATATATATATATGAAAATTTCATATTAAACCGATTGACTGACAATCATGTGTGTAATGCTTGCATGAAAACGTTTTGGCAGCTCCGATACGTGTATGAATTATATAGTTGTTGTCGTTGATTTTCCACAAGCAAAAATTATGTGAGTTTTTTTTTCTCTTTAATTCTCTTCTTTTTTTTTTTTTTTTTGTTTCCATTTCTTTCAACGTTTTATTTGGAACGTCTTTTGCGGTTCGTTTTTGGTTAGTTTGATTGGAATGACGGCAGGTCGGTGTCGGTCGTTAAACAGTCTCTCTTTCCACAAATCGGTTGCAATGTTGTGTTTGTGTTCCAATGTGTGCGTTTCTATTCATTAAGAAATTCTTCTTCTTTTTTTTCATTAAATATTAAACAACAACATTTGCCGAACAGCACACAGCACAAAAAAAAAATACGACCAAGCGAAACGTTCATCTTTTTCCATTTTTGGGGACGAATTTGTTTTCGTGTGTGTGTGTGTGTGAGTTGATTTTTGATTGATGATTGTGTGTTGGATATTGTGTTTTGGACCGATTGGTAATTGAATTATTATTTGTGTACGAAGAACCATCAAAAGTCAATAACAATTTATGAACAACAAAATATACGCGCCGCATCAATCAATTAATTTCTTTATATTCCTAAAATTCTATGGTTCTTCGAATCGGGGCCTCGGTTTCTATGCGGTTTTATCGTCGAATCGAAATAGAACATAAAATTTCTACGAAATATTTTTTTTTTTTTATGAAAATTGTTGTGTTTGTTTTGTCCATTAATGAAATAATCATTTCTATCTTTCATTGGAATTGTGATCGTTCAAATGTGTGCGTAAATCGGTTGTATTAAATTAAAGCAAATGGAAAAAACACATCAAAACAAAAAGAAGACAAAACAAAGCACACAAAACAGTTTCTTGTTCATTGGAACGAAGACGAAGAGTGAATTGGTGGACAAACACACACACACACACATTTGAATATAAAATATCGATATTGGTCCACAGCGATAGTGATAAATTTGTTGTTGTTGTTTTTTTTTCTTTCTCAAATTTAAATATCGCAACAAAATAGTAAACAACAAATAAAATGGTCAAAGAAAAACCAAATTCAACGCGTATCTATGACAAGGATGGATTCCGACAAAGAGCTGCTTGCATATGTGTACGGTCGACTGAAGAGAATGAAGTAAGTTTTTGATGACCTGTTGTTTCGTTTTGAAATATGAGCTCAATTGGATTTATTTTTCATGGTGGCTGCTTTCTCTCTCGTCTGCAGGTGTTATTGGTGACATCATCACGAAGGCCAGACAATTGGATTGTACCGGGCGGTGGAGTTGAACCAAATGAAGAACCAGCCAGTACAGCCGTACGTGAAGTACTCGAAGAGGCTGGCGTTGTTGGCACATTAGGCCGATGTCTTGGCATGTTTGAGGTCCGTTTTGCATATTAATTAATTTAAAAAAAAAAAAAACAAAAAACAAAACGAAACCATTTATTTGCCCAAACAGAATTTCGAACATAAACATCGAACGAAAGTGTTTGTTATGAATGTTACCGAAGAGTTGGCCGATTGGGAAGATTCACGAAATATGAATCGAAAACGGCAATGGTTTACTATTGATGATGCATTACAACAATTGGCACTCCATAAGCCGGTACAACGTCGCTATTTACAACAATTAAAAAATTCACGAAATAATTTTTTTTCGGACGGAAAGTAAGTAAGCATTGCAAACAAACTTAATCTTAACAAAAACAGTGAACAAAAAATCCTTAACACGCCATTTATCCATTTATTGTATTTTAAGCAATTAAAAATCGATTCATTGGACATTTTATTTGAATAATTTTCTATTGTTGATCAGAACCACAACACCAACACTACCATCATCAGCTACACCAATCAATCAACAATCAAATCTAACATCATCAATGGCAAGTAATAATAGTGTTGTTGTGGTGGCGAATACAACAACAACAACAACAACAGCAACAACAACAACGATACAACAATCCACTAGTGAAGGAACTGCAACAGCAATTTGACGATATTAAAAAAAAAAAAAAAAAAATCTAAAAATCATTCAATGTTTCATCTCAATGCTTAGGATTTTGAGTATCTTAAAAAAGAAAAAGAAAAAAAAAGGAAAAACAAAAATTTCATACAATATTTTAGGCTGAACTGAACCCAATTTTTTGGCAGGCAGAGCCCAATTAAATAGATTAATCGATATACATTTGTATAGAATTGGCTGACCAAAATTACTGATTTTTTGTTCACAAATATCAGGAAAATTTTGTAGTTTTTTTATTTCGATAAAAAAATTCAACATTTCTTTTGTCAATTTTTTTTTTTGTTTCTTGTTTTGTATTCAATTAATAATAATCATAAAATATATTCAAAGACGATTAATTAATTATTATATTTAAATTCTAAACGGAAAAAATGAAAAAAGAAAAAAGAAGAACAAAACTGGTGCAGTAGCAACAGCATAAAGCAGCAAACAAAGCGAATAGAATGTAATTTAGATGGAACACGGGCACACCCACATTAATGATTATATGTTGAAATTGGAATATGCAAACACACAACTGAGCGTTCTGACACGGCAGAAATGAAAAAATTATTTAATTAACTATTGAAAAATATCAACAACAATATCAACAACAACAACAGAAGAAAAAACATTGAAGAAGCACAAAAAAAAATGAAACAAATGTTGGAAATTCAAAATAAAAAATAAAAATAAATCTATAATGGATGCATATGCAGGACACAAGACAACATTCATATAAATATTTATTATTATTCAAATATTTTGTTTCCCGTTTATTTTTAATAATTCAAATGAGAAAAAAAAAAAGAAATGAATATGGGAAAATCGGGAGTTTTTATTTCATTGGGAAAGGAAAAAGAAAAAAGAAAAACCAAATTGTGAAAATTGGAAAAAGTTTCGAAATTGAAATTTTCAAAGAATTCATTTCGTTCATTATGCAATTTATTCGGAAATAATTGAATACATTGAATAAAAGTAATGAAAGTTGAATGAAAGAAAAGGTAAACGAAAAAGAGAAAAAAAACCGGAAATTCAAGCAAATTTTTTTACTTCTCTAGAATATTCCCAATAACAAGATCAAAAATGCTGGCACACCAATGAAAATCGCCATGTTCCCGGGGATTTCATTCATTTTGGTATTTGAATTATTATTAATTTTGAATGAGTCGGAATTGAAGATTTTCCAAAAGCCCATAAGTCCATGACCCATAACCCTGTTAACGTATGGGTCTCTTGAATAGGATTAATTGTATGGAAATATCTGACTAAAAATGTGATTAAAATGAAAAGAAGGAAACAGCCCCCCACTTGTGACAAGAAAAAAATAATTGTTTTTTTTTTTTCTAATAAAAATTCAATAAAATTAATAAATAATTTAAATATAATAAATAAATATTGCGTTTGATAAAAAATGACAAAGTTCGAAAAAATTGTGAAATTTGAAATGAAGATAGGCACAGGAAGGTAAATGTATTGAATGCGAAAGAAAAAAAAATGATGAAAAAGGAAATTTATTGATTAAAAATGGGGAAACAAAATTTCATTCAATAAAATAAATTAAATTGATCGCACCGCATCACGGGCAGCAGTTCGACAGCTATCATTTAACGAACTAAAATGAAACATTTTTTGGGAATTTCTTTTTTTCTTTCTCTTGTCACTTTCAAATGCAAATTCAACATCCGACATCTATTAAAATGATGGATTAAAAAGTTGAAGAGAAGCAGACACAAGCACAAAACAACAATTTTTTAATCGAGAATTAGAGATGAACTCAATTTAAATTTCAATAATAGTTCATCAAATAGTGCCGATGATTTATACTTATTGTACGTTATTTACAAATTGAAAAGCCAGATTTTCAAAAAAAAAATCCATCTTTTTGCGCCATTTCACAAGCAGAAATTCGATTTTTCAGTCTTTTTTTTTTTTTGATGAAAACAAAAAAGAGACATTACATTATCCGAAATTTAACAGGATCCAAAAAAAAAAAAATCATGAATAATTATTTATTACAAATTCATCAATAAACTGCCTTTTAAAACAATGAAATAACAAAAACTAAAGAGCAATAGAAAAAAAATCAATAAATGACGAAATAACAGAATAAAAGAAAACGATCTTAATATTCCAGCCGATCTGTGTCTGTGTACATTGTACATGTTTAATGGGCAAAAAAAAATATTAATTAAATAAATATAACAATTAATTGATATTGATAATGGACTATATTTCGATTATTATTTATCGAAGAGAGTACGGGGAAAAACAAGAGTTAAACTGAGAAAAAAGGAAGAAAAAAAAATCAAATCTTACACATTTTCTGCATCAATTTCAGTTCTTTGCTATAATATTGTTTATTAATACTTACCATTTATCATGTAATATCGATGTGACGATGAACGAATGCATTTTCTTTTCTTTTCTTTCTTTTTTTTTTACTGAATTATGCAATATATTGAATATATTATTATTGAAATGAAAATAAAAATAAAAATAAAAATGGAATGAAATTATGAAAATATATTAAAAATCTACACAACAATTGTTTGTATGCTTTTTACCGGTAAAATCAATAGATCAAAATGTGAATGAGAATGCTGACAGAGATTATTTTTTTAACATCCAAAAGAATCCCAAAACTGCAACATTGAATGAAAGAATAAGAGTACGTCCTTGACCTTTACCCGGTTTTCGGGTAAACATATTGGAGAGTGAGGGACGAGAGATGATTTTTTTTTTTTTTGGTAAAATAAAACATCAATCACACTTACAGCGGTGTGTGCGCAAAGCGTAAACAATGTCAATTCATTCGAATGGATAAATATTGGATACATAATCAATACATAACCGCACAATTTTTGACAGATCCGCTGAAATTATACAACTATGTAATGATTCACCAAAAAGTACTACACATACTTAACAACAAACGTATTTTTTTCTTCTTTCCTTCTTTCTGTCATCGGTGAATTGTTTTGACGTTTGTTTTTATGAGCCATTGAATCGAATAGTAAGCCGCCCGAATGAAAATCAATGTAATAAATGGAGATGAAATCATTATCATGGTTAATTTTAGTCATAATTGCTTCAATAGCCGAAGCCAATGAAATCGAGGTAAAAAATCGAAATGGGAATATATTTTCTCGATTTAGAAATATTTGTATTTTTCTGTTTTTTTTTTGTGTTCTAATTGAAGTGATAATTTGATGTTTCAGATATTGGAACAATTTGAAAAGAATGGACGGGGTCACACAAATAATTGGGCAGTTTTGGTAGATACATCACGTTTTTGGTTTAACTATCGTCATGTGGCCAATGTTTTATCAATATATCGTTCGGTAAAACGACTTGGCATACCGGATAGTCAAATTATATTGATGATTGCCGATGATATGGCATGTAATCCAAGGAATCCAAGACCAGCCACCGTTTTTAATAATGCAAATCAACATATTAATGTTTATGGTGATGATGTTGAGGTGGATTATCGTGGCTATGAGGTGACTGTTGAGAATTTTGTACGTTTATTAACTGGACGCACGCAAGCGGGTACACCACGTTCAAAAAAACTGCTAACCAATTCGGAGAGTAATATTCTGATTTATTTGACGGGTCATGGTGGTGATGGTTTTCTTAAATTTCAAGATTCCGAAGAGATTACAAATCATGAATTGGCCGATGCATTTGAACAAATGTGGCAAAAACATAGGTGATGTGCACACAAAAAAAAAAACAGCGATTTTATATTATACAAACGCATAAATGGATTGTTTTGATTTTTTTATTGTTTTTTTTTTTCGTTGTTAATTTTTGCAGATATAATGAAATATTCTTCATGATCGACACCTGCCAAGCAGCTTCGATGTATGAGAAATTTTACTCACCAAATATTTTAGCCGTTGCTAGTAGTTTGGTGGGTGAGGATTCCCTGTCGGTAAGATAAAGTTAAAAAAAAAAAGAAAAGTTTTTTAACGAAAAAAAAAAAAAAAATAAAATGCCGAATTTTGGTTTCTTCTGTTCGTTTTTGGTCCGATAGCATCATGTTGATTCGGCCATTGGTGTCTACATTATCGATCGATATACGTATTATGCACTTGAGTTTTTGGAAAAGGTTTCGCTCAAAAGTGATTGGACTATCGGAGAATTTGTAAGTATTAGTAATAGGCGTCATGGATTCGAGGCTTCAGATTGAATTTATGCCAATTTGACGTTTTTTTTCTTTCTTGTTTCTTTTTTTGGAATAGTTGAAAGTGTGCCCAAAACGACGTTGCATTTCAACCGTAGGTGTTCGCAAAGATTTATATCCCAAAGATCCAAATAAAGTACCAATTACCGATTTCTTTGGATCGATTCGAACAACGGAGATCTCATCCAAACAAGTGAATGTTACCGTTAAAATTGAACCGTACGAAGAAAAAAACAAAAAATATGCCATTTTCCCCACAGACGGATCCGAAATTCATTCATTCACGATTTATTCATTGTTTCAGGTCAAATACGGACACAGAAGAGGCCATTTGGAACAGTTTCGTTGAGAGAAAACATCAAAATGTATTTTTCGATGAATTCCCCGCGAAATTATTCTCTTTGTAAAGATTTTTTTTATACAAACCACAGTCATTCCATCAATTTGATGTTGTGATCGAACAAAATAAAGATAATTTGTATTTGAAACATTTTTATTTAGCTTTTTGTATTGTGTGGGTTTAGATTTTAGCTAAAGTTTCGTCAAAGCTTTGGAATACTTAAGGAAAAAACCGATACTCAAGCCAAGTGTTGAACTTAAGAGCTGCGATAGCTGTCAAAAATAGCTGGCACATTGTTTTCCTTTTTTCACACGTTTTTCAGACAAAATACAAAATCAAAACATCCGGTTGATCGCAGATATTGAGTGGCTCAAATGACTATCGAAACGGAAATCATTAAAAATCTGAATGAAAATCGATATGATTTATTGTTGCAAACCCTAAAACAACCGCAAATGTAAGTTTCATTTCTGAAATCAACAAACAAACCAAATGTTTGAAATTCATTGAATTAATTCCAGGGCAGCTGGTTTATGTGCAGATGGATCCGAAAACCTAATCAATTCCATCCTGACGGTGTCCAGTGAATGCATTATCGTCGCCGGCAATGCCAACACATCGAATGTTTTAGATGAAATTATCCATGAATGTTTCCGATTGTTGCGAAATACTTGTGCATCCGGTGCCGAAAAACAGAATTTCATCATTAACTATGAACGAAACTCCAAAACCTTTGTCCAGCTTACATCATTGGCTTTGTTCAATGAGATCCGGTGCCTCAGTGATGGCACCCGAAAAATGTGCTGGCAATTGATTGCCAATTTGGGTGTTGGAAATGACAACACTCAACGCAAAATCCGTGACGAATGCATCGAACAAATTCTAAATAAATACAAATGTGTTTGTGATACGAAAAATCGACGCGAATGCACAATGATTCTCTACAATTATTCCATTAGCAAATGTAACAATCGAATGGATACGAAAAAAATTGTGGAATTTTTATTGGAATGTGCCATCGGTGAAGTGGGTGCGGCCACCGATCATGGCCTACAATCTGATGAATTCTATCACTATTTTATGGATAATTTGATAATAAATAATGAAGATGCGACTTTAGTTTATGATAAAATTGATTCGGCTTCAAAACGATTGTATCTTTTAGAATATATTGCCGATCATGTGGCCAAAATGGAGCACGAATTAATTTCAATAAAATTGTTACAATTTATTTGTCGGGATTTTAAACGGAAATACGATTGCGTTGTACGTACAAATAGTCCGGATCCGTTGAAAGAGGTGATTGTAGCATTGGATGTAATTGCACGAACTTCGGCCGATGAACGATACAGTAAATACCTTAATTCAGATGCATCGTTGTTTTTGAATGTTGGTGCATTATTGCGGCAAATAATTGAAATCGGAAAAAACGAATCAAATGCAAATGATCAATCGAATATTTTTGCACCGATTCGGAATTTAGAACATTTGGCACCAAATTCCAATGCCGATTCCAATTTGGAACGTGACATTTCCTATGGATTGAAATCCACATTGATTCGAATTGTGGCCAATCTTTCGTTCAGAAATAAAAAGAATCAGGATTTGGTAAGGAACTTATCTTGAATGAAAAAAAAAACATTTTAAACAAAATAATAATTAATTAATTTTTGCCTGCAGGCAAGAGATGCAAACATTATGATGGCCATTTTTGATTCAACGAATCTCGATGCCCGGAATCCATGTAATTTTCATATAATTTTATATTTTTATTGATTCAGAATTCAAAATTCTAATTTCCGTTTTTTGAAATGAATGTCGATGAATGTGGAATGTTCGAAATGCTCAATTTAATTACAGTGATCAAAGAATGGAGCATATTGGCGATACGTAATTTATGCGAAGGTAATCCAGAGAATCAGAAGCTTGTCCATCAGTTAAATAAAATTGGCGATGATAATAAATCGAGTGTGTTGAAAGAATTCGATTCGGACACGGGAACGATGCGAATACGAACCGACGATGGCTAAGCGCTAAACCAATTTTATTATTATCTTATTTTATTTTGTTTTGTTTTTTTTTTGAAAGAAAAAACAAAATATTTAGACAAACGAAATCGTATTCTTTTTTATTATTTTTATAAGTTTATTGGTGGTTCCAATGAAAAAAAAAATATGGTAAAAAGCGCTAATAAAATAAAATCTTTTGTGAGCCCAATAGATTTCAGTGGAATTTTGTTTTGAAACGATACTTTTCTAAATCAGCTAAATCCAATGCAACACACATCACAGATTTTTCAGTGCTACTTACTAGTGTCTTCTAAGAAATATTCTCCGAATTTGCCGCCTCGGATCCACTTTTCAGCTCGGAATAGTCTGTAAATTAATTGTTAGAATGGAACCTAGTCAATTTTTGGGGGGCCCTGAGCACTTTTTGTCCAAAGGCCAAATCCACAGTCTCTGGCATTTTTATCCAATCACCAGAAAATTTGCGAACCGTGAAACAAAGTTATCTCATGTTGGTTCAAGGTGATATGATTTATTGAAAGACGCTAATGCTATGAGGCATGCAAACGAATACATTCCTAATGCCTTTATGATTTACGATCATATAAGTTTCATGAAAAAAAAAGGAGAGGTTCATTTCGAAATTGTAATGAAGATACAGAGAGACCGAGAGACGACGATAGAGAGAGACAGAGAGAGGGAAAAGTGAAAACCGTAATTGCATATATTGGCGAAAAATGGTGCCATGGATTTTGCGATGAAATTTGGCTATTCAGAGAAATCCGCAAAAATGTTGTTAAAGTCATTTGCATTATGATGGATTTGTGCCAACGATAAAATCAAAAAATCAAAAAACAAATCAACGCTGCTGAGTCTCAAAAAGGTAAGAATCCGGATAATAAGGATTAAAGAACAGAAATAGTGATCACAAATGGGAAACAAAATAGTTTAAAAAAAAAAAAAAAAATAAGAAACTCATAAATTAATAAAATATGCAACTTCCATTGGAAATCGAACAACGAACACCCAGGTAATCGTAACTAGATGTATCTTTTGTGTCATGCCTTCCATTTGTAATAAGAGCGATACAATGCTAATAAAGTGGTTCAACAATTCATTCATTCACTTAGATGGAATCAACGACAACAAAATGTGTGAACTAAATATATACGTATATATATATATGTATATGTGACCAAAAGGAGCTAAAATTCATGTCATCAAAGCAATCAAAAAGCATGTTTTCATCATCATAAATAATAAAGCAATTCAAAAAATTGAAATACCTCATCTTTTGAGCGGTTCGAACAATAAAAGATTATATTATTATTTATTTTTTTTTTTGTTTTTTTTTGTTCCATGTTTTATTCTGTGTTCTTTTTTGTATGTGAAACAACATTTTTATTGTAGTAAACCGTAGGACCTGCTTGAATGGTAGATACAATACAATAGCCGCACACGAGCTGCAAACCATGCAAATCCATATAATAATAGTAATAATAAAATATATATATATAAAATAGTTTCGGCCGAACGGCAAATGATGGTGAATCATCAACATATATGAGATATGTGATTCGGATTTGTGAGAAGAAACCTCTTCCAGCGAGGTCGATCGGCATTGATTAAAGGAAAAGAGATGGAAAAGAGATGCAAAAATCACTTTAGAAAAAAAAACAACTGAGCATTCATAGTTCAGGCTCTCAGCATTCGGTTTGAATACAATCGAATCGAATCAAATCGAATCGAAATTGCAACAAATAAAAAATTCTGTTTGAAGGAATTTAGAGAATATTTTCCGAAAAGGAAAATAGCTACACAAGACGAACAACGCATACAATCAGTCAAATGGCAGACATAATGATACACCAAAGAAAAAGAAGAAGAAGAAGAAGAAGAAAAAAAACAGTAACAAAACATCAACCAGGTATCAGTCGATCGTACTGTGTGTAGTAGGCAATGCATACGACTAATAATAATATATCTTGATAGCTCTCTATGCAGAAGGATAAACGCAAAACCAGAAGAGAGACACGACAGAGAACAAAACGGAAAAAAAAAGAAAAAAAGAGAAATAATATTATCGAAAAACACCAACCATCCAACCATCCAACCATCTGTACCAATGAGAAAGAGACAAAACATACATGCAATGCATGAAGGAGAGATAAGGACAGTTCAATTGATTCCGTGGTATTCAGAATAAAATGTACTACATTAAACGAAAAAAAAAAAAAAAACCAAAAAATTTGTTTCTTCTGTATTTTGCTGATTGTGTATGAATGTATTGGAGGCCTTTTCAACCGCAACAGTAACAACCGCATATAATAATATAGTTTTTCATAATTTTTTATCGTTAGTTCTGTCTTTCTTCTTCTTTTTACTTTTATTTTATTTTTTTTTTTTTCGTCGTCATTTTCCTCATCGTTGTGTTGTTGTTCCACGTTCCCAGTTCCATTGAGAGCCGAAGAGTATTTGAATTTTGAGAGTTGCGCCGCATTGCATATACAAGTAAAAGGTGGAAGCGACTTTGGAATAGCTACCAAAAAAAAAAAAAAAAAGCAAAACTGAAAACTGAAAGAGAAAAGACAAAAAACACAAGCGAAACAAAACAAAACAACAACAAAGAGAAGAATGAACAACAGCACCAGTAACAACACACGAAAAAGAGAAGAAGAAGAAGAAGAAGAAAAAAATACGCTAGCAAAAGAAACATACGTACAGACAAACCACCAGTGATCAGTGAGCATCGCATTATGAAGAGAAGAGAAAAAAATTCGACCGTTTCGATTCTAGTTCTAATTTGACAATCGAAACATACGGATCGGCAGACGAACGGAATTGTTAAACGAGATTACCATTCGATGTGCGCTCTTTTTTCGTCTTTCGTAAATATGTGTTTTTGTTTATTGTTTTATTACAAATCGGAAATTGGATCGGTCCGTTGAATCTGGAGGGACTTTTGATTTTCCGATTATGATTCATAATTTTTTTTTGTTTGTTTGTTGGTTTATGAACCATTATAGGATCTGGGATCAGTTGCTGGTCTGGGGTCTCTTTTTAGAAATTTTTATCGAATCGATTGTTTTTTTTTTGACGAAGAACGAACGGAGTCCGGTTCGATCGATATCATGCAAATTGGAAAATTCTGTTAACAATTTTTTTTTTTCGTTTTAAATTTTGATAACCATTTCACCCGTTTACCATGATCTAAAAGTATAATCATGTTCATGTTAATTGGAATAAAAACAATCTTGTGTCTGGTGCCTGATGCCTGGTGCCTTTTGTGGTCTGTTTGTGTGTGTGTGTGTTCTGTCTACGCATATATAATAATAATTTTAAAATGCGTGCGCGCTGCGTCTGCATATTAAGCATTGATTTCTCACGGATATTTTAGTGAATTGATTAATTTTGTTGTTTCTATGTGATGTGCGATAACCATAACCATATTACAGAAGGCGGCCAATTTAAAAATATTATCTTTTTGGTGGCCATTTATGGCGCCCATTTGAGCATATTTAGTGTGATATTGTTCACGATTAACCAACCAATTAGCGGCAAAACCAAAATACATTTTGAACAAAGAATAACACAATTTGCATATTATCAAATATATATATGATTCAAATTGCGACCATTCCCATAGTTCGTCGCCAGTTCCGGAAGTGGATTTTTCATTCAATGTTCGCATCGGATGAGTGCATTTGAAAAAAAAAAAACAGATTCGAAAGGCGATTCGCTCTTTTATTTCCATTATAATTAATTCATTTTATTTATCCCATACTTTTATTAGTCGATTGGATTTGGATTTGCTTCGGACTGCATATATTTTTGCGGGATTTTCTTTGAAATTTAGCAAAGTTCGGCATTGTTGTTGGTAATCTTGATTTCGGTGATAGACGTGAAATCATAGAATTCATAAAAGTTGGAATTTGGGTTCGAATCCAATCATTTTTATTTAGAAATTGATCGATTTTTTTTTTGTTCTCAGAGTTCATCGAAGTGTCGGAAAGATGTTAGAAACGGTCACTCATAGCAAATTATTATAAATATTTCAATAGTTAATATGCTAAATCATAGTAAACCCAATGAGAAATGAGATTTCCACTAAACACGATACAAAATGAAAGAATTTTTTTTATTTAAACATAATTAGTGGGGACGTCTCCTTTTGTCGGTGTTCCGTTTCCTTTTGTCACTCCGCATTATTATGGATCGACTGAGGAACATTTTTCATCACATTATGTTATAATATTACATTTGGTGGTGCATTGTGTTCAGTGCTTTTTGTATAAAAAAAAACAAAAACAAATTTTTTTGATTCATTTACCGCATTCTATGTGAATTGAATATTGTGCGGTGGAAAATGATTGAATACTTCGGAAATTGATTGCTTTTCAATAAATTCACAATTCATATTTTATTCAATTTTTTTTTTTCTATTTCTATTTCATTTTTCAACAATGTTTTCCATCTTTATCATCGAACTGTGTTGATTTATCTCGTTAAATAATAATGTTGGCGCGAGCACTAAATGCACTGTTAACTGCTAACTATTCATCTTAATTACGAATGGGATTCAGCATTAAGGTCATCATATGTGTGTGTTGAGCGAGAGAGAGAGAGAGACAGAGACAAGATGAAGAAGACGAGACAAAAAAAAAAAAAAAATCACATAAATTACGATCGGTCCAACCATTCAATATCGGCCGATATCGACAGTTTGGCCTGCACTGAATCTGAATCCAATCAATAGAATTCACAAACAATGTGTACATTGATTGTGGTTATTATTATATGTGTAATAACTATTAACTTTAAATCCGAATAGCATTCATTTTGTTTTTATTCTTTCCTGATCAATCGCAAAAATGGTTGTTTGTTTTTTTCTTTTTAATTCACGGCGGCCACCATTTCAATTTATCACTTGCATAAAAATGAAATAAAAAAGAATTGAGAGAAGAAAAAAAAACAACATTCAAGCGATTTGAAACGATTTATTGGATTATATAAAAATACCTGTGTGAATATCTCATCAGCCATCATTACAATTATTATTGATATATTTGTGGGACAAATATTTTATGGCCGCATTGCACATTTTGTACTCTTGTTTCCATAAGTAGTGGCCAAGGGGTGAAGTACTAGATTGAAAATTCAATTGTATTCTCCGAAATTAATAAAATTGAACAAAATTGAAAAAATTGAAAGAATAAATCGAAGTACTAGATTCAGTTTAGTTTTTGTTGTTGTTTTTTTTTTTTTTTTTGGTTTTATTGCGCTGTTTCTCTTCATTATTATTATTATCACATTTCGTCGATGAATGTGTGGTGTGAAGTGCAGAAAAACGAAAAAAAAACCGCTGTTGAGATGCAATGTTCTCTTCTGCTTTTTTTTATTGCACTTTAGTTTTTCGTTTTTTTTTTTTTGGGCACCAAATGTATCGCTCATAGGATTAATTTTTTCAATATTTTCCGTTTTTCTATTTCAAATTGGCATTTTGCGTCGTGTGATACCCGCAACCAATCGGCCAATTCATTGGTTTTTAATTTAGGAGTACACAATTGAACACAAAACGAACGTCATGACAAACAATTACAAATTAGACGCCCACAAAATCATTCCATTCATTTAGATGTTTGTTTGTTGCTAGTTGTTGCTGGTTGTTGTTTTGTTGAAATGTTGATGCTGTTTTCATATTATTGGGTGACTTGGTGCAATTTTATATGTACATATATGTATAACTATGCACAATAAAATGCATTCAAACAATTTACAAAAGAGATCCAATCACAATTATAAATGCGAAACGTTTTAAACGATGTAAATCTGACCTAAACCAATTAACATTACATTTTTTGTTGTATTGGCATTGCCAAACCATCCATGGGAACATTTTACAGTGTATTCTCTTCTTCTTTTTTTCCAGAAATTTGTTTGTTTTTTTTTCTTTTCGACCGTTGTTGTCCCTTTTTTGTCTGTTGCTTCGTGCCTGTGTTTCACTCATTTTTTTTCTCTTCGTCGATTTCGACTTACATTGAAAACGTTTTTCTTCATCTCAACAAATTGTTACTTAGTTATCATTTCTTTTGAAGTGAAACGTCAATTTTATTGCCAATAAATCTAATCGATTTAAAATTGCACCAAGTGCTGAACGCTGAGAGCGGAATTGGTGCTGAGATTATGCGAGCATATTGAACATTTAAACATTTAAACATTAAACGATGAAAAAGGGTTTCGTTCTTGTGATCGCATTGAAATCTTTCATTCGTTGAAATGCTTGATGCACGCAATTTGATTTGAGTCGAAATTAATTCAAACCAGCCAAGACAGAGACCAGAATCATGTTATCCGTTGTGTATACATATATGTATGACACACAAAGTGCATCCGAGTACATTCCAAAACCTAACGAGCACTCATTATTTCAAAAAAAAATTTTTTTTTTTCGTTTCGAAAAATTCAATCAATTTCACTTAAACCACAAAATGGAAAATACCGACAAAGAAGAAAAAAAACAACACACACACACACACACACACACAGATCCATTGGCCAAAGAGTCCATATGGGATACAAGTTATCACGTATAAAAGAGGAATAATGAGGAAAATAAGAAAGAAAATTGTCGAAACAATCAAATAATTATTGTTTGGTGGTTTTTTTTCATTTTGTTCTTTTCATCCATCATTTGAAAAGTTCAAAATCGAAAGGCATGTAAAAAATGAACGATGGAAAAATTGAAAGAGAGACTGATTGATTGCTGATTGTTTGCTTCGACTTTTATGCATCACCAGGCACTTTTATCATTATTTAATTAACTTCCAGTATTGCCAACGATTTTCGACATTTAGATTTGGGCATTTGATTTTGAGTGTGAAGTAGTGACTAGTAATATTGAGAAGCCGATTCAATGTCTAACTCCACGAAGCCTAAACTCAGAATTTTCATTTCATTTTTGGTTTTTTCCTTGTTTTTGTTTTTGTTTTTTTTTCTGCAGGCGACAGTTGTGTTAAACTCATCTTTTTTGCGGATATTTGATTCGGTAGATATGCGAATGACGACAACTTCGACGTGATTATGTGTGTTCAAAATAACAATAAAATGATAATTTGATAAAAGAAAAGAAGAAAAGAAAAAAAAAATCATTTGTGAAAACGAGCAGCAATGAATGAGATGACAACATCACATTATATCAACCACTTTATTAGAATGCGGTGAATCAGAAAATTGGAACAAAAACAGGCGAAAAAAAAAACAAAAAGAAAAGATTTCTACTAAAAAAAAAAATTTGAAGAGTAAAAAAAAAAAAAAAAAATATGGTGTTTTTTGCGCCTGAGAACCATCACGATATCTCGTATCTCCGGCATATGCAATACAATGTATATTACAAGAGCAACCGAGATTTAAAATAATAATAATAATCAAACTGGCCCAGCGCTTTATTCTATATACTGTTCATAAGATTATATGAAGAGGGCGAGTGTGTGTAAAAAAAGAAGAGAAAGAGACAGAGAGAGAGAGAGAGAGAGAGAGAGAGAGAGAGAGAGAGAGAGAG
>GL501524.1:144403-172140 GCA_000149185.1 Mayetiola destructor | reverse complement strand
TTTAATTAAGCATTCTTATTGTTTATTGTTATGTTGTCATTTAGAAAATTTCATACGAAATATTTTGGCCATTCAAATGTCTCTTTCAATTTTCATAAACAAAAACCTCATTGATTTCGCACTTGAATTTCCAGAATGATTGATAATAATCGTCCACTCAAAACTTAGATATGATTGAAAAAGATAGGATTTAGGCAAAGAAAACGGTCAAAAGTGATAACGCAAAGGCCCATTTAATCAATGAAATTGGCCTGCCTATAAATACAGATTGAAATTGTATGGAAGGAATCATAGTTAAAACTTCGTTCTGAAAGTTAAAATTGTTAAAATGAAATTGTTCGCATTTATTGTTATTGGAGCACTAGCTTTTGTCTCGGTAAGCATTTTTTTTTTTCAAATTTGAAAATACTTATTAGGAAATTATTGAAAATTTAAACTCATTATCTATTCAGGCAAAATCAATTGAAGAATCATCTTCAATCGAAAAGTTTTTATTGACTAGTGATGTATCAGTAGTTGTTGAAAGAACCCAATGTTTTGTTGCTGCCGTTGCCAAAGTTTCAAAAGAAAATGGTTTAAGTGAATTGTGGGCTCAGCCAGAGTCTGTTATTAATGGTCATTTGAATAACTGGGCTCAATGTTCAAGTGCAGGCAATAAATTGGCACAAATTGTGTAAGACATTTATTCTGCTTATCGCATTTTGTTCAAAAATACATTTTGATTATTATTTATTTTTTCTGTTTCTTGTTGTTGTCGTCATTCCAATAGCTGTAATGTCAAAGAAGGCTTACAAGTGTTCAAACCCTTGAACGAATATCTTTCACTGGTTGCCGCAAAAAATCCACAACTTATCAAACTTATCGCATTGGAATATTACAGCAGCTGCTCATCAGCATCAGCACCATTCGATCAATTGTTGATGGACAGCGCCAACGGAGCTGATTTCGAATATTAATAATTTTCAAATTGTAAAATGAATAAACGACACATTCAAATTGCACACATCAAAACACATGTTTCGTTAAATTTAATTGATAAGTATGCTAAATTGTTTTTTAGTTAGCGCCTAAATTGTCGAAAAATCCAACGAAGACCGAATGTGTTGATAATTTTGCGTGATTTTCCCAATGGGAAATTATTTCAACCAAGCGAATATTCCATTGGAATATTTTGACATTTCATAGGTACGGATAGCGACAACTGTCAATCAGCTCGATTAAAGATCCGGCAATTGTAGCCCAGCGCCAACTGCAAAATTTGTGTTGTTAAAAAACAAACTTTGAAAAAATTACTTTTACCGATTCTAATAGAATTTTGACAGTACTTGCTAACAAGTAGACGGACGAGAACAGTGTGACAAAAAACGAATTGATTTGCTATGGTCGCCATCTGACGAAAAACGATAATAATTAATGCATCCACTTAATATTACATATCCACTTAATCGAAAATGGCTCGGATGTGTGGAAAAGCTGTTTTGTGTTAAATATTCAACTTTTTGGGTGAATGTTGACATTTAACCGTGACTTCTGATCTTTATCACAAAAAATGACATTCGAAAAGATTGAAAGTAATAAAAAAAAGAGTCGTCCGATGTGGACTACGAACAGTTTTTCAATATGATGAAATAATAAAGCTCCAATAATTTAGTTAAAGCTTTTAATAGTAAGACAAGAAAAATACAAAAAATACAATTGTTTCATGTACAATGCGATGAAATAAAGAAAATTTATTAGCAAATGTAACAGATTTGAATTTCGCAGCGGTTCATATTTCATTGAGGATTCAAAGGTGTAGGAGGCTTCTTAGTTTATTTTTCCTCTGCTGACGATTCACCACTGAATAGTTTTCTTCTTGCACTTCCACTCGCAGCGCTCCCAGCAGCTCCTTTCTTCGCTTTAGCGGGCTCGTCTCCTTTCCTCGCTTTCTTGTGCAGTGTTTCAGCTGTTGGGACCTCCTCAAAGATTGTTACACGAGTAGGTTCCGGCGTTTTCCCAGCATTATTACCACCATCATCTGGCAATTTTAATGGTTTTTTAGTGCAAGCACGACCAGACGATTCTATTGGAACGAATACCTTAAAACAATCGATCAAAATTACTTAATGAACATTGGGAAAGTTTTTTTTTTTGATAAATATTTACCTGCACAACAACCAAAATTACAAACAACCAGAAAAATAAATTCATCTTTAGGCTTTGGCTTCTGTTTTAAGATATCTGAAGTATTTAGTATTTATGTCGTTTACTAAAGAATAAACAGTCAACTGACTTCTGTCTTCTATTGAATAAATGAACATACTTATATACCCATTTTCGTACAATGAATACGAATTATATTTAGAAATATGTCTGTTTTGAATTCACTTGTTATTGTTATTGTATTTTTCGAATAAGAATTCATGAATTATTCTCATTGTTTAGTGTTATGCTGTCATTTAGGAAATTTCATACGAAATATTTTTGCCATTCATAAATCAAAATACTTGAGGCTCAGAAAAATACATATGAACATTTAGTATATTTGACTTTATGTATTCACATAGAAAACATACACTTTCTGTCCTTGGCATCTTCAATAATTAAAATTATTATCAAATTTTAATTTTAAATTCAATTCAAATGTTATTTTTTTCGGCAACCCTGCAATGAAAAAATAACACGTTTCATTTCAGACGATTTACATTTCAAATAAGTTTTTGTAATCGTCTCACAAAAGCAAGCGAAAACAACAGAAAAAGTTTGATGTTTTTTACGTGAATACAGTCAAATGTACTAATTGTTCATATGTATCTGCTGAACGTCAATTGTTATTTGTTTAATTGTCAATTCAAACATAGCAAATATAATGACGATATCACACTTCAGCAATTAATGATTACTGTTCCCGATAAATTCGAAACTAAAATAGATTCGAAACTAAAGCTTAATGTACAATATCGAAAAATCTATTTCTTACGAATAATATAATTTATGGAATATGAATTGCGAAAATATTAGAATGGCAGTTTTAATAAAATTAATTTTGAACATTGGTCTTTTAGCCATCGCACGATGAGAATAATTGTGTCCATTATAGACCTTAACTGGTCAGATTCTTAAGCATATGGCAATTTTATAGTTGCGTCATTGGACAGTATAACGTGAACATGTTTTGAACAATTTCACAAATTCAATTCCAATCGAATATTAAAAATTCAAATTAAAGACGATTTGAATGTTGTAATGCTGATATTTGCGTATGAAAGCGCAGAGCATGTCTGTTTTGAAATGTATTTCTGTATTTTTCTAGAGACAATTACAAAGACTCATTCGAAATGTAAATCATCTGAAATAGAAGAAAATATTTTTTTAATGCAAGATTGTCGAAAAAATAACATTTGAATTGAATTTGAAAATAATTGAAAACATCAAGGACAGAAAGTGCATAAATCTAGTAAAACATAACATTTACTACAAAAATCAACCTTTTCCATACTCAACGGCCTCACAAACCAAAAACTGTTTGTCGCTCTAAGTACGTAAACATAAATTCACCGATTTCCAACTGAAATTACCGAAAACCATTGTTGTGTGGCCACTTGAAATTCATTCAGAGAGATATTAATTCATGAAAGAAAGACCGAAAATGATAAAGCAAAAGTCAATTTTATCAATGCAAAAAGCTTAAATATGAGCGGCTGAAATGCATTGGTTGCGTAAAATATTGTACATTATTCGTAAGAAATAGATTTTTTCATATCGTTCATTAAGCTTTAGTTTCGAATTTATTGGCAGTGTATTGTGAAGATATCATCATAATGTGCTATGTTCGAATTGACAGCTGAACAAATAATGATACTTGAGGCTCAGTAGATACATATGAACATTTAGTATATTTGACTGTATTCACGTAGAAAACATACACTTCTGTTCTTGGCATTTTCAATAATAAAAATTATTATCAAATTTTAATTTCGAATTCAATTCAAATGTTATTTTTGGACAATGAAAAAAAAAAACACGTTCAATTTTAGATGATTCACATTTGAACTAAGTTTTTGTAATTGTCTAACAAAAACAACCATTTTCTAGAAAAATACATGAAGCACATTTCCAGGACAGACATGTTTTTCACTTTCAAACGCTTATATCAGACTTTATATAATTATTCAAAACATCAAAACATGTTTACGTTTTATTGTCAAATGACGCAATTTTAACTGCCACATGCTAAGGAATCTAAGCAGTAAAGTTCTATCATGTAAAGTACACATATTTTCTTCAAAATCATTATTGCCAGCGTGTTGAGCAACCAAATTGATGCGAATAGCTAAAGCATGAGCAACCGAATTGCCCTGGTTCTGTAGATATGGCACATGAACATATTCAGAAGTGTACTGCCTCATTTGACCCAGATTTCGTTTCATACCTTAAAAACTAATGAAGATAGATAATAATGAAACGGATATGCGTTGAAAATTTTACTGCCTATACCATTCATTTGCGCTTTAAATGAACGAAATGAGTGATAACGCATTCATTCGACATCGATTAGATTGATGTTCGAAAAAAGGGACGAAATGATGAATGTGTATATCATCTGTCTACAACCAACACATATTTGCAAAAAGAACACATTTGACATTTCGTGTTTGTATACACAATGCACTGCGATTCTCATTTTATTTTCATACAATTATAAAAGAGACGAAAAAGAGACGAAATGACAAACGTGTTCTTCGACTAACACCAGCCTTGGAGTGTGTTCTATGTTGACAATGTTAAATTTTTGGATCAAATGTCATATTGTTTTAGGTAGCGCCAGCTATTCGATATAAAGTACAACTTGGGTTCCTATCGATAACCTAAACAGACTCTGATAATCGGTGTGACTAAATCATGTATCTAAATTTCGAATATTGTTCAGAAGTGCATTTCATATACACTCATTCATATTGATGATGAGGGCGCTGCAAGTTACATGAATGAACGGAATATTTCAGCTGTTACACTTCGAGGCTGACTAACACATATTTGCAACGAAAAATGTAATAGAAGTGAAATAAATTTGTTCCACTTCTGTGACTTAAAATCTGTAGATGACGGTTGACAATTTTTCACGACGAGAACACATACACAGTGGCGCTGCTCACGCTCTGTGCCAGCAGCTCTCTGTGTTATGTAGCCAGCATCAGATCTCCGATGTCATCGAGGATCGAGGTCGAGTGGCTGCATTCTTTATTTATCAATGATGATATTCTTGTAACTCAATTTGTTTTCGAAATTATTTCATTAAATTTATCCGATGATCTGATGCTTACACAATCAATGGTGTTATTCCAAACATACACCATTGGTGTAAGGTATGATCTGCTATTTTGCTCTGTGCAAGATACAAATGAGTGCTACGCATGCCATCTGGCGAAAAACGCTCATAATTATGACACACACGCAATATCCCAATATTACATTTCACTTAATCGAAATTTTGTTTGATTAATGAATGCTGAAAAGGTGGAATAGCTGTTTTGTGTTTAAAAAAACTTGTAGCAGCTTATCTCTATAAGCTTTTCCCTGTATATGTGCTAATTTGGTTTACATCTCAACTAAGGTTCACTTATAACTGTAAAAGACTCTTGTCATTGATGTGTACAAGCTAAATAATTCGGATCGTTTTTGTCATATTTAATAAAACTTCTTTTTCACATTTCGGGTGAATGTTGACATTTAACCGTGACTTCTGATTTTTACCACATTTTCAATTTGTGTGTGTGGAAAAAAGTCATTCGATCAGATTGAAATTAATAAAAAAAGAGTCGTTCGATGTAGACTACAAGCAGTTGTTCAATATGTTGAAATAATAAAGCTCCAATAAATTAGTTAAAGCTTTTAATAGTAAGACAAGAAAAATACAAAGAATCCACTTGTTTCATGCACAATGCGATGAAATAAAGAAAATTTATTAGTTTTATTCAATTGTCAAAAATGAAAATTATCATCCGGTTCCCGGTCACAATTTATTTAGAAATAATTTATCGGGATTTTACATGGAAATATGAATAATTTCGATTTTTGCCCGAAATTATTTATTCATAATTTATTACGCATAAATAATTTCGAAAAAGATAAAAATTATTTATTAATATATTATTTCTATAAATTATTTGGATTTTTCCTAATAAATTATCTTGATTACTTCGATGGATTGTCTTTCGGGGCCTGAAATAATGCTTTTTGTATTCTACCACCCGCCCCATTTCTTATACGTTCAACTTTTTCCGCTTTACTCCTATCGTCCGCCACGGCTGATTTCTTTAGTCCTACTTGATCGGAACATTCTGCACTATCCCACGACATTGTTTTGTCTGGACTTTTAACTTTGCCTTCTTCCGGCATGGTAAATGATAATGATTTCTTAACACGATCACCAGCCGAGGCTATTGGAACGAGTACCTTAACAGAATCGATCAAAATTACTTAATGAACATTAGGAAAGTTTTTTTTTTTTTGATAAATGTCTACCTGCACAACAACCAAAATTACAAACAACCAGAAAAATAATTTCATCTTCAGGCTTTGGCTTCTGTTTTAATATATCTGAAGTATTTGGGATTTATGTCGTTTACTGAAGAATAAACAGTTAACTTCTGTCTTTTGCTGAAGAACTGAACGTCCTTATATACTCATTTGCGTACAATGAATACGAAATATATTCATAAATTTGTCTGTTGCGAATTCACTTGTTATTGAAATTTTATTTTTCGAATAACAATTCATGAATATGTGTGTCACTTATACAATACATGTGTGTTTCGCTGGTTCGAAATTCGAAAACGAATTAATTTCGATCGAGGCGATAAATTTAAAATTAGAATGTCGAAATATTGTTTTGAATATTTGTTCTGGAAAATATTTTAATCCACAATTTACTAATAATGCAAAGAAAAACAAAATTTAATTTTACCTTGTATTGAAACATACACTCACTTTACTATTTCAGTTGTTTGAATCCAAAAGTATGGTCAATCCATGTGAATTATTCGTGAGAAATAGATTTTTTCACTGTCGTACATCAAGCATCACTTTCTAGTTTGAATTCGAAACTAAAATAGATTCGAAACTAAAGCTTAATGTACAATATCGAAAAATCTATTTCTTACGGATAATGTATATACAATATTTTATGCATATTAAATGAATGGAATATGAATTGCGAAAATATTAGGATGACAGTATTAATAAAATTAATTTTGAACATTGGTTTTTAAGCCATCGCACGATGAGAATAATTGTGTCCATTAAAGACCTTAACTGGTCAGATTCTTAAGCATATGGCAATTCCATGATTGCGTCATAGGACAGTATAACGTGAACATGTTTTGAACAATTTTACAAATTCAATTTCAATCGAATATTAAAATTTCTAATCGAAGACGATTTGAATGTCGTTATGCTGATATTTTCGTATGAAAGCGAAAAGCATGTCTGTTTTGAAATGTATTTTTGTATTTTTCTGGAGAATGGTTGTTAATTTTGTAAGACAATTACAAAGACTCATTCGAAATGTAAATCATCTGAAATAGAAGGTTCTATTTTTATAATGCAGGGTTGTCGAAAAAACAATACATTTGAGCTGAATTTGAAAATTATTGAAGACATCAAGGGCAGAAACTGTATAAATCTAGTAAAACATGACTTTTACCACGAAAATCAACTCTTTCTCTACTCAACGGCCTCACAAACCAAAAACGATTAAATTAATCAGTTGGTCTAAGCTACGACCTATTGTTTGTCGCTCTAAGTAGGTAAACATAAATTCACCGATTTTCAACTTAAATAACCGAAAACCATTGTTGTGTGGCCACTTGAAATTCATTCAGAGAGACATTAATTCATGAAAGAAAGACCCAAAATGATAAAGCAAAAGTCAATTTTATCAATGCAAAAAACTTAAATATGAGCGACTGAAATGCATTGGTTGCGTAAAATATTGTATATTATTCGTAAGAAATAGATTTTTTCATATCGTACATCAAGCTTTAGTTTCGAATTTATTGGCAGTGTATTGTGAAGATATCATCATAATGTCCTACGTTCGAGTTGACAGCTAAACAAATAATGATACTTGAGGCTCAGTAGATATATATGAACATTCAGTATATTTGACTGTATTCACGTAGAAAATATACACTTTCTGTTCTTGGCATCTTCAACAATTCTCAAATTCAATTCAAATGTATTTTTGGACAGCCATGCATTGAATAAAAAAAAACACGTTCCATTTCAGATGATTTACCTTTCAAATAAGTCTCTGACATGTGCTCCACTTTCATACGCAAATATGAGCATCGCGACATTCAAATCGTAGGAGATGCATCTTTTAGCATTTCAAATGGTTTGGCATCGATTCCAGATCGATTTTCTGCCTCCAAATTGAAAAAATACGGTCTCTTTGGTTCTTGGATTAGGAAAAATGAAAAAAAAACTAGCATTTAGTTGCAGCAAGCAAGCAGGGAAGCAGGTAACAAGACGTGCTTGCTTCTGCTAAGAAAAATTGGCCTGCTGCTTGCAGCTCCGGCTCTATGTGTTGTGTAGCGATATCAGATCTCCGATGTCTTCGCGATCGAGTGGCTGGCTGCATTCTTTATCTATCAATGATGATATTCTTGTAGCTCAATTTAATTCGAAATTATTTCATTAAGTTTATCCGTTGATCTGATGCTTACACAATCAATGGTGTTATTCAAAACATACACCATTGGTGTAAGCTATGACCTGCTATTTTGTTCTGTGCAAGATACGAATGAGTGCTACGCACGCCATCTGGCGAAAAACGCTAATAATTATGACACACACGCAATATCCCAATATTACATTTCACTTAATCGAAACTTTGTTTGATTAATGAATGCTGAAAAGGTGGAACAGTTGTTTTGTGTTTAAAAAAACTTGTAGCAGCTTATCCCTTTAAGCTTTTCCCTGTATATGTGCTAATTTGGTTTACATCTCAACTAAAGGTTCACTTATAACTGTGAAAGTGTCTTGACTAACATTGATGTGTACAAACTAAATTATTCGGAACGTTTTTGTCATATTTGGTACAACTTCTTTTTAACATTTCGGGTGAATGTTGACATTTAACCGTGACTTCTGATTTTTACCACATTTTCAATTGTGTGTGTTGGGAAAAAAGTCATTAGAATAGATTGAAAGTAATAAAAAAAGATTCGTTCGATGTAGACTACAAGCAGTTGTTCAATATGATGAAATAATAAAGCTCTAATAATTTCGTTAAAGCTTTTAACAGTAAGACAAGAAAAATACAAAAAATACAGTTGTTTATTTATTAGCAAATGTAACAGCTTTAAACTTCGCAGCATTTCATATTTTATTGAGGATTCAAAGATTCCAAAGAATTCATCAAATATATATAAGTTTTATCATTCGCTACTTTCAATTATTTGAAGAACCCGTTTGTTCTTTAGGAGCAAAAACATCTTCTAAATTATCCGGAACACGTATTACTGTTCTTGGGGTTGCACTTTGACCCGTAGGCAAGTTCTGTGCTGCGTTTTTCTTTCCTTGTTGGTAATATTCACCTATTGGTGGGGGCCCTGATGTTCCAGGTTTTATCGGGGAATGGACTGGCGTTGTCTGATGTTTGTCAGCCGACACTTTTGAATGTCCACTACCACCAGCCGCATGTCCATGACCACCACCACCACCACCACCAGCCGAGGCTATTGGAACGAGTACCTTAACAAAATCAATCGAAATTATTTGATGAACATAAGGAAAGTTTCTTTTTTTAAAATGTTTACCTGCACAACAACCATAATTACAAACAACCAGAAAAATAATTTCATCTTTAGGCTTTGGCTTCTGTTTTAAGATATCTGAAGTATTTAGTATTTATGTCGTTTACTAAAGAATAAACAGTTAACTGACTTCTGTCTTCTGCTGAATAATTGAACGTCCTTATATACCCATTTTCGTACAATGAATACGAAATATATTTAGAAATATGTCTGTTTTGAATTCACTTGTTATTGTTATTGTATTTTTCGGATAAAAATTTACGAAGATGAAGATAACAAAACTTTTCGAAGCCAAATTTAAATACAATAAACGAATACATTTCAATCGAGGCGATAAATTTAAAATTAGAACGTCCAAACATTGTTCTGAATATTTTTTATGGAAAACATTTTGATCCACAATTTACTAATGATGCGAACGAAAACAAAATTTAATTTCACATGATTATAATTGAATTTGCCTCATTATTTCGGTTGTTTGAAATCAAAAGTATTTAAAAAATAAATCTAAAATCCATTGAATGGTTTGTACAGCCATCCAATATCCGACAGCGATTGACGAAAATTTAGTTTTATGGTTGACGAATAATGGATGGATGAATCGACCATCCGATGCTGTAATGATGCCAACGAAGTATGTCGTATTTTTATAAAATGTACATGAAAATGCCATCATTCCAGCAGTTTTTTCGTTATTAAATAACATACTTAAAAATCGACCTAATTGAGTATTGTGTTTGTTGCGATTGCATTAGAGTTAGTCTCATTCTAATCTCGATTAATTCTCGAAGGTTTGAAGTTCGAGAGTCGAGACATTGCCATTGTTACCAGTCAAGCGTCTCTTTAAATTTTCGAATAAATTTTAATTTATCTATTTAACTCATCAAATTACTAATTTTTGTTTAAATTTTATTGATAAGTAAGCTCCATGAAGGAACAAATAAATGTTGGTTCCTGTTTCACACGAACATTTTCACATCGCATCAATACTTTGAAATTAAACAAATTACTTTCGAATTTGAAGCAGAAAAAAAGGGTGGAAAAAGATTGTCAATCTCAAGAGCCAAAGGACATTTCAATTGAAAGATCGACGTCACATAGACCTACACAATCAGACCTACGTTACGTAGTCGAAGATCAACCGTATATCAACAATGAACAAATTGGACATGTTTTGTGTTTTGAGTTTTTAGAAGGAGAAATAGGAGCTACAGACATGAACAAGTCATCAAGATGAAATTTGAACATTTGAAGTCTGATCAATCAAGGTTTAAGGGCATTATAATTTTCTAACGTGAGCCACGATCGCATTCGAATCGGATAAATGTGCATTATTTTTATCTGATGAATCATCATACAGTGATGACTAGATCTTATCATTTGGTGTTAAAACAGATGTTTGGATTGAAAACTTTTGAATACGCACCTCGAACGATATTAATTTAACGAAAAATAAATTGTTTTCGTTCAAAAAAAATGTTCCATGAGTCATTTCATCTATTTTCGTCATTCGCGAAGCCTATAATGTCTCATCATTTCCACGTGTATCATCCTAATTTGTTGACTTAATAGAAGCGAGAATATCTCAATATTCCTTTCGAAAATAATACACCAAAATGCGTCAAACTTTATTATTAATTTTTTTTTCCTTCTATTACTTGTTTGAGAAGTAAATGTTTGAATTCAATTTTGTTTTTTATTCATCTATTTTCGTCATTCGCATAGGTTTTTTCTTTTATTATTTGCCGAAGAGAGCTAGCAAAGGTTTTATAAAGATTTGCTGCCTCTCTGTAAAGCACAAGTAGTGGAACGCATTTCAACGGTAATGAACCAAAAGCTAACATTTTTATACTATAAAGTGGAGACGGCATATGCATTCTATATAGAGGGCAACACATATGCGGACGCTTTTACTCTGCCATAAAGGACAATGGAACTTGTGAATTTGTTAGCTCCTTTTGTTATTTGCTTAATTAAGTAAGTCCCAGCTGTCAAAAGAAAAAAAAAATAATAATGCGACAGACAGAGTAGATAGTATAACATATTTGTAACTGATGCCATCTAAAAATGAACGGCGAAAAACTTACTTGCAAAGCCAATACTTTTAAAAATTAAAATTCAAAATTTTAAATATTGTTGAAATTGACAACTAACATAGTTGGCCTGGCTGTGTTTCGTGTTCTGCGAACGTATTAAAAGAATATACTCCAGCGCCAAATGTAAAATTTGAGTTGTTTACATTTCCAACAAATGACTTATGACGATTGTAAAAGCATTTGACAATACTTTAACATTCAGATGAAAGCAGCGTGCCAAGATGCGGATAAGTGCCACGCAAGCCATCTGTCGAAAAACGGTAATAATCAATGCACAAATCCAATATTACATTTCACTTGATCGAAAATTGATTGATTAATGAATGCTGGAAAAGTGGAAAAGCGATTTTCAGTGAATTTTTTCAACTTCTTATTTTGGCCAAATTTATAAAATTTATGTGTGGAAAAAAGTCATTCCATAAGATTGAAAGTAATAAAAAAAAGAGTCGTCCGATGTGGACTACGAGTAGTAGTCTTCAATATGATGAAATAATAAAGCTCCAATAATTTAGTTAAAGCTGTTAATAGTAAGACAAGAAAAATACAAAAAATACAATCGTTTCATGCACAATGCAATGAAATTAAGAAAATTTATTAGCAAATGTAACAGCTTTAAATTTCGCAGCATTTCATATTTTATTGAGGATTCAAAGATTCCAAAGATTTCAAATATATAGTATTAATTTTATCGCTCGCTTCTTTTTATTATTCGAAGATCCTGAAGGTTACATCTGAGGAAAATGAGAGCTCGAAGGAGGATAAAGACCTGGTGTGTACGGTACTGATATCGGTTTTTTATCTCTGTTCTTTGCCTTTACTGATGAGGACTCTGCTGAGGAATCTGCTGAGTGTTTTCTAACCGAAGTTTTTTTCCCTTTCGAACTTCCATTACCACCATTAGGATCATTACCAGCTGACGCTCCTGATTGTCCACCAGAACCATTAGCCGAGGCTATTGGAACAAGTACCTTAATAAAATCGATCAAAATTACTTGATGAACATAAGGAAAAGTTCTTTTTTTCGAAATGTTTACCTGCACAACAACCAAAATTACAAACAACCAGAAAAATAATTTCATCTTTAGGTTTTGGCTTTTGTTTTAATATATCTGAAGTATTTAGGATTTATGTCGTTTACTGAAGAATAAACAGTTAACTTCTGTCTTCTGCTGAATAACTGAACGTCCTTATATACCCATTTTCGTTCGATGAATACGAAATATATTTAGAAATATGTTTGTTTTGAATTCACTTGTTATGGTAATTTTGTTTTTCAAATAACAATTCATGAAGATGTTTATCACAAACATTCTGCTAACAAAACTTTGCGAAGCCAAATTTAAATACAATAAACAAAAACATTTCGATTGAGGCGATGAATTTAAAATTATTTTGAATATTTGTTATGGAAAACATTTTGATCTACAATTTACTAATAATGCGAACAAAAACAAAATTTAATTTTACTTGATTATAATTGAATTTGCCTCATTTTGGTTCGCTTCAGTATTTCAGTTGTCCGAATTCAAAAGTATCAAAAAAATAAATCTAAAATCCATTGAATGGTTTGTACGGCCATCCGATATCCGACAGCAATTCACAAAAATTTGGTTTTCAGGTTGAATAATAATAAGGGGATGAATCGACCATCCGATACTGTATTGATACTGGCGAACGTCTCATATTTTCATATGATGAACATGACAATGCCATCATTCCAGCAGTTTTTTTCCCCCTAACAAGTCGCTTTATTGAAACGCAAAGACATCCAATACTTGAATTAAGTCCAACGCCAATTTTTGGACATTATAAAAACTAAACATTTCAAAACGATTTATTCAGCAAATAATCAATCATTATTGAATAACATACTTAAAAGTCGACCTAATTGAGTATTGCGTTTGTTAGGAGCGCATTATTATAGTCCGTCTCATTCTTATCTCAATTAATTCTCAAAAGTTGAACATCGACAGTCGAAACATTCCTATTATTATCGTCAATGACTATTATTCATATTGTTGGTTATTTATTGGTTTATGTTTAGGTTTTATTGGTTTTGATTTCATGGATTTTCTTTCACAATATTCAAGCGTCCGATTAAGTGACTCATTTGTTTTCTTAAACAAAAATTCATCGATTTTCAACTTTAATTTCCAAAACTAATAAAGCAAAAGTCAATTTTATCAATGCAGAAAGCTTAAATATGTTACCGAAATGCATCGGTTGCATGGATACGGCACATAAATATTTTCAGTGGTATATGTTGCCTCATTTGTACTGCCATGTCAATATTTTCGCAATTCATATTCCATTCATTTAATATGTATAAATTATACATTATTCGTAAGAAATAGTTTTTTTGATATTGTACATCAAGTTTTAATTTCGAATTTATTGGCAGTGTATTGTGAACAGCAAAAAAGAAACATTTTCTAGGAAAATACAAAAATACATTCCAAAATAGACATCCTGTTCGCTTTCAAACGCAAATATCCGCATTCCGACATTTAGATCGTCTGTAATTTGTATTTTTAATATTTGATTGGAATTGAATTTGTAATCAATTGTTCAAAACATGTTTACGTTTTACTGTTCAAGGACGCAATTACAAAATTGCCATATGCTTTCAGATTCTAAGCATGTGACAATTATAATTGCGTCCTTGAACAGTAAAACGTAAACATTTTTTTTTTTTTTTGAATAATTTTACAAATTCAATTCCAATCGGTGGAATTTCGAATGTCGGAATGCGGATATTTGCGTATGAAAGCGAAAAACATGTCTGTTTTGAAATGTATTTTTGTATTTTTCTGGAGAATTGTTGTTTATTTTGTAAGACAATTATAAACACTTATTTGAAATGCAAATCATCCGAAATAGAAGAAAATATTTTTTTTATGCAAGATTGTCGAAAAAAATACATTTAAACTGAATGTGAAAGTTATTGACGAAACCAAAGACAGAATGTGTATAAATCTGATAAAATATGACTTTTACCACAAAAATCAACCCTTTCTCTTCTCAACGGCTTTACGATTATAATGATCAGTTGGTCGAATTCCATCATGGTTCATTCAGTAGTTTAGTATGCATACCGAAATGGAATCATTTTTCGAACGCTGGACGCCTTTTCATTTGAAATAAGTTGGGGAATTTACCAAAAATTTATTTTGGGCAAATGTATGCACCATGTTGGTTCTGAGATTTGTTAAATTTTTTTATTGTCTAAAAACTAAATTACAGTCAATTTCAAATATTATTGTTCACACATAGGCGTGTGCATCGTGCACACACAATACACATAAATAGATAACAAGATAGAAGTGAGCCGATAAGGAAAAGTGTTTTATGTTTGAATGCATTTTGTCAGCAATATTTATATCTGGAAAATAAAATAAATAACATTCATAACGTTTTGGTAAATGACGGAAATTGAATTCCGCCTTAGGCAGCAACAAACAAATGAACAAACAAACAAAAAACAGAAATTCTTTTGGCATGGCAAATATGTATTGTATGTTATTTATGCATCTTCATCGTTCCATCATCAATATCTCAGCTTTTACACATGGTATTTTCGTTTTCATTTTTCATTTTACGAACTACATTCGTATTTACATTTACAACACAATGTTTTTTTTTTACCAAAAAAAAAAAATTAAAAATAAAAACAATCCAACGAAATAATAAAAATAATTTAAATGATTTGATTTAATGTGATAGTCCGAGACCATTTGGTTTTGGATAATCGTAACCGCTTGAAATATCATCATGTACTGTTTGTACATTATCACCACCAATCAAACCAGATGGTGGTGGCTTATAACTATCAACGCCTATATAATTTTCGGCACCATTTGATGCACCGCTACCTAGACTATTGAAATTACTGTGACCAGATGCATATGAATCATATGATGGTTGTGTTTCGTATGAATGGCTACCGCTTGGCACATATGAGTTGGATGGTGCTGAATAGCTGGTTGTTGAATATGATTGATGCGATGGAACTTCATAACTTGAACCGCCTGAATATGATGAATGAGGTGCTCCATATTGTACACTTGGTTCTACTGATTGTGGTGCACCATATTGAATGCTAGGCTCTGATTGCTGTGGTGGGCCATATTGTTGATGACCGCTCGGACCAGCATCATTTGTCACCGAACTGATAATTGAGCTTAGATCAATACCGGATTGACCTGATTGATGTGATGAATGAGATTCAATTCCGTTATCAACAGGACCAGAACTGTAGCCACCACTATAATGTCCGTCGTCTGGTAATGAACCGATTTATGATTTATTTGATCATCTTTCAATGAATGAAAAGACTGAATTGAGATTTTTGTTAACTTACCACCGGTAATTCCGGAACTAACAATTGAGGCTGTATCTAGAGATCCATAGCTTGGTGACGATGCACCGTGGCTATACCCACCGGCGTATCCAGAGTGACCTGAACCAGAAAATGAAATATAATTTATTTTGATTTATTTATTTATTTTTTTTTTCTCTCTTTCAAAACAATATATCAAAGTTTTGTTTCCCCGATATTTACCTCCTTGGGCGGCACCTGCATCAAATCCACCATAGCCACCGTGACTGGATCCATGATGACCACCTGAACCACTATCTAATGTGGCTCCTACAATTGTTGCGGCATCAAGTCCTTGATGGCCATTTCCGTGGCCGTGTCCATGGCCGTGTCCCTGGCTATAGCCATGATTAGAATCACCACTTCCGATGGCTGAAACTAATGTACCTGCGCCTAAATCATTATGATCGCCGCCATAATGTGATGAACCGTGACCTAAAAGTATACGGAGTCATCAGAAAAGGGAATTTGATTTGAATTTAATTTCGATTAAATTTAAAAAAAGCTATATCTTACCGCCAATGTCAGCTGCAGCAATAGCATTCGTATCCGAGGATCCATGACTGCTATAGCTTTGATGTGAATGTCCATTTTCAAGAGCACCAATAATTGTTTCAATATCTAGTCCGTCGTGTGAACCATGTGAGCCAGCTGAATATCCTGAGCTTCCGTGTGATCCACTTGAATATCCCGAACTTCCATGTCCTACAACATTAATAAATTATTGAAAATATTTTTACCTTCCTCCTTTTGTGTATGTACGTTGTTTAAGATGATTTTTACCTCCATATGTTGGTCCAACGACAGTCGACAAATCAATACCACCATGAGAATGACCTGAACTGCCATAACTAGATCCACCACCACCATAGCTCGAGCTACCATGATCTGGAAAAAGATCACCCGTAATTACAATACTTATTACACATTTCTCACGATAAAATCTATCTACATCATTTCATGAGGAATTAACGTGACAGGATTCGAGAGTATCGAATACGCGAAAATGCACCGTCGGTCGAATGAAATTCGATATTGAAAAAAGAACTTTGGAAATTGTTGTGTTTCTAAGCGTTTCAGATTATCTCGAATTGATTCACGAGAAAAAAAATCATTTCAAATTTATTTACCGCAAAAATACGATCTTTTGGTCGTTCAAAGGGTGGACAGAGACGAAAAAAAAGAAACTGACCAAATCTGAATATACATAATATGCACCGACAGTGCATCAAAAACTGAATAATCATTATCAAATTATACCTCCGATTGCGCTAACGATAGTTGCTGCATCAAGACCAGAATGTTTACCCTGGCTGTAACCGCCTCCGCCTCCGCCTCCACCTCCATAATGACTTGCATAACTTTGATGGCCGTGTCCATGTCCGCTACTTAAAGCACCTAATATAATTTCTGTTGGTACCGAATGTGCTAAACTATGTGAACCATAAGAACCATGTGAACCATGTGAACCATGTGAACCATGTGAACCATGATGATGTGAAATGTGTTTTGGGCCTATGAATCAAATGATCAAAAAAAATTGAATGATTTTAAAGATTTAAATTCTCAATTTTTCACACTGATTTTTTCTTCTAAATAAATGAAATTTGAGAACAAAAAACTTGAAAAAATAAATATAAATTTTCTATAAGGTTGTCAGTGAATATGACGAAATTCTAGCCTTTGAGTCGGCGGCAAGAGGAACAAAAGAATTATTTCGTCTTCTTTTTCATTGAATTGTTCGTTGTTTTATAACTAGCCATAGTATCCGTTGTACTTGCTCTGCTGAACTCAAAACCAATGAGGTTTATTTACGCTCTGAACAATATTTTATCATAACATTTGACAATTATATTTGCATTCCAGGAGCGCTATCTTGCTAACAAGACATGTAAACAAGTATAAAGTGCCGACGACGACACACACACACGAGATTTCTCTGGGGGTTAGCCGATACTTTTCACGCAGCTTAAATATTGATTTACGGAAAAGTAATGCACGTTTTGGCATAACATAACATAATATTTACTGCCCTAGTTACGGTCATTGAGATAGAAAATTAAAAGAAAATGCAAAAACAAATGTCTAATTACCATTTTGAATAATAATAGTTTTGGTTGGAGCATGATGTTGATGACTTTTCGTATGATGATGTCCGCCTGATGCTGCACCTACTATGGCAGTAAGCACAGCTGAACAAACAAACAAACAAACAAAAAACTGTAAAATAAAATTCAAATCTCTGAACAAATCTGAATAGTTGCCATTGTACCTGGACTGAGACCACCATGAGAAGAAGATCCATGTGAATAGCTACTCAGACTTCCATGGGAAGGTCCATGTGAATAGCTGCTTGCATAATGTGATGGACCATGTGATGATCCATGATATGGTGATGATTGACTACTCAATAAACTACCAATCAATTCTAATGGAATATCTGAACTGCTGCCGTGCGAATGCCCATGTCCATGTCCATGACCATGCCCATGCCCATGCCCATGTGAAGGTGGCTCGTATGAATATCCATGTGAAGAGGAACCATGTCCATAGCCACCGTAATGTGGCACCGTAACATGATTCACACTGTGCGTAGTATGATGCATTTCGGGCAAATGGATTCGAATGTGAACACTAAAATAATAATACAAATAATAATAATAAAAAAAACACATAAAAAAACTTTGATGATTCAATCGAAAACATGATCACAAACTTACTGTTCTCTACCAAAGCTAGGAAAACCACCATGACTACTATATCCTGCATAGGCCAATGCAATTGACGATGCCAAACACGTTAACTAACCCAAAACAAAAAAACGAAAAAAAACAAAAAAACAAAAAACAAAATGATGAAAATAAATAAAACGAATGAACGGCAATGGAATGGAAAATTCGAAACAAATTGTAATAATAAATAATTGAGAGTTAATGAAACTGCCACATGCCAACAATTCAATAATTTATGTTTAACAAGAATATGATATCAAAAGATAATCCGCAAATAACACAATTTACGCATAAAATTTGTTTTTTCAGTGAATGTATGAGGAGGCTATTGAGTCGGCGGCAAAAGGAACAAAAGAATTATTTCGTCTTCTTTTTCCAATGAATTGTTTGTTGTTTAAGCAGAAGGCGATCGTTGCGAATAACAAATTTTAGACTACAATCACGCTTAACAACAAATAATAATAATCTGATGACTTGTTATGCAAAACAAAACGCAAAGCAAATATAGCATTAGGCAACGGCAGCAATGCAAACGCCACGGGCACAAAACTGTTGTCATTCGAATCGAAGCATAAACTTTTCTTTCACTTAAATATACATATACTTAATATTGTATAAAACAAAGCTCATAAAAATATTAAAATAAAAAAAAAATTTCAAGTTTCTGTTGGATGTGTATTTTGTTGCCGGTTTCTTTCATTTAATGCCATTTTTAGTGGGCCGTGTCTTGTGACTGCATAATTTCCTACATTTTTTGTTTTTTTTTTAAATATTTGTCGTGCAGAATGTCATGTTCATTTGCCGAAAACCGACAACAAGATTTTCGCTTCGATAAGTTTAAAATGATCATTGCCTATGCGATGTAGTGCACATTCGGTGTAAATATTTTTTTTTTTCATATTTTCTTTTTCTCAAATACAAAGGTAAAAAGACAAAAATCTTGACCTAGAAGACTTTCATTCTCTCATGATTCGAATTAAAATTCGAAACGGTAACCAAATAATCAACAATAAACGATGGACAGTGAGGATTGGACATTAGGCACTGTTATCCATATTAAAATATTATTATTATTATTAGTTTTTGTTCCGTAAAATGTAATAGTTTGATTAACACGCGTTGTGTTCCATTGTTGAAAATGAAAAAAAAATGAATTGAACAATGACGAATGACCTCCGAAATGAATATTGCAAGCAATTTTCGCAGATAATTTTCATATGATAAACAAAAATATGAATGTAATTTTGACAAAAATCAGTCACATTTTTTTTTTTCGAAAAAATTCCAAACCGATGCAATCCGAAATGGGAAATTAAGAGACCAAAAGATTAAAGAAAGAGTATAGGGCTATGAATATAAATCAAAGATGAACTTTTGAATAGCTTCAATTAATGATAATTTTCAAGATGAACGTGCTCGATGCACATAGGAACAACTGGATGAACATTTTCCACTTTCGTTTTGTCATTCGATGTTTGAATTTGGGACGAGTGTTTATTTGACATTTATCATAATGTATAATCAATGTGCGTGTTAAAAATGATTACAAGTGGATCGGTTTCATTGTCTTGTAATTCAGCATGCCGCACTTTGTGAAAGTGTATGTGTCATAATCACCGTCCAAATTATTAATCGGTACATTTTGAGTCAAAGGTCCAATTTAAGTTAATAATTTTCCTTTTCAATTCCCATTACAATTCATGTTCTTTTTTTTCTCTCTCTCTCTCAATTTTTCTTTTTTTCCTTTTTTTTCCACGGAAAACCTATTTGAAACTAATAACTGCTAATGGATGTTTGTCGGATTCAAAAGCCCTGAATAAGCCTTTAAGGCACTTCGGGCTCTTTGAATCTATAATAATAATATTGATAAAGTCATTGATTACAAAATTCAAATTCCATTTCCATTTCCACTTCAATTTCTTGATTGGTAATTTGTAATCCTATTCGAGGAATTTTCTATCATTTCGTTCTGAATTGAAATGCTTAATGCTCAAATCGGTTAAGCTGAACTATTTCAATAGCTATGTGATGATAGATAATAATCACACCGGTGTATACATATAATAGACCGATACGACCGGCGTGAAAGAAAACCCAAACATATTTATATTTATTGGTGCTATTCATGTTCCTATCTATCCATCTATTCTTTTTTTTCTTCTTCTTCTTTTCGTCGATCTTCATTCTTCATTTCGATCAAAAACATACAGAAAAACTAACCAATTGCATACAAAAGTCAGTATCAATTTAAAGTAATTCGTTTGATTGCATTAAGCAAACGGTTCAATGATCGAAACATTTGTATTCATTAAATTTATCTTTAAATAAATTGCAATATGCGAATGGAGGTGCTGTACGTTTATCGCTGTTGTGTTTGTAATCAAGAAACGGATTCATTTGCTAACGCTGCGCCAGGTATGAAAGAGAAAAATTGGCCACATTAAAAAAAAAAAAAATTAGAATAAACAAACAAACAGACGAAACAGAGCACACACAAACACTGGCTTGCAATGCCTGAATGCCAAGCTAAACGAAAAAATAGAATTGAATGAACGAAAAGTACAAACGAACCACCACGATCGAATGTGCCAAATGCATAGCATGGTAAAGATGATAATTGGAACTGATGCACCGATATATTCCGTACACGCGATTATCAATTTTATTTTTTTTATTTATTTATGTCTTCTACAAGATGTGAGAAGCGAGAAGCGCAAAACAATTTACCCATCAAGTGAAGAGAAGATAAAAAAAACAAAAACAAAAAAACAAATTAAAACTGTCAAGAATCACTGTTTATTTCCATTGTAACACCACACACATACACACCGCTCCGAATGGGTTTTGCGCTCGGGCTCAATTATTTTATTTATTTAAAACCAAAAACAAACAATCAACTTTTTCATTCTTTTTTGCCTATCTCTCTCTCCTGCCATTTCAATTTCCGAATTCCGAAAATGATGGGAAAATTGCACTCTGTTTGTTGTTGTTGCATTTTATGCAAATTGCAAACATTTGAATTATACTTACAACTAGGCACAAATTCATATTCATTCCGGTTCTGTAAAACTATTCTTTCTGTTTTCCAAAAAAAAAAAAAAAATACACTAGCACCCGACAACACCTGTTGTCACCTTATCACTTTCGCTTGAGACACTATTCGTCCAAAATGAAATTGTGTTAAGCATCAGCAATCCGAACCGAATATTTTGTTTTTTAATCTTAGAAATTCAAACGAAAGCGTTACGTTAAGTTAACGATTAACAAAAGAGCGCACGCAATATTTCGAATATATATATATATGTATATATTCAAAGACGAAAAAAAAAACGAAAAAAAAGCGAAAATTGAATATTTCGCTTGGATGGAGTGTTTAAAATGTTTCCGTGCTCTCACATTTGTTAACCAAATGGAATTGACTCGTTTGGAAAGTGCAACATCTTATTTATATATTCGTTCGGAGGTTGAACGCGAGCGCGAGAGTAAAATTATAACATTCACCACATATAGACGATGATGGCCAATTCGCCCGTTTGTTGGTATTTGCGCCCGCCAAAAAATCCAACCTCAACGAAATCGAAAAAATAAAAAAAAAATGGATGAAAATGATCGAGAGGGAAAAGTAATCAAAAAAAAAAAGAAGAAGTTATACGTACGGACACAACTGTTAACTGTTAACACACAACAGATTACAGACACCACAAACTATAAAAACCAATTAAAATTTAAACCAAACCAATACACACCAACAACAATAAACAACATCATCGACGCATCACAACAGGCTTCTGTTATCGTTTTATTATTATTATTATTGATGCAGTATTAAAAGCACATGCCAATAAAATTCATAGACCCGAAAAAAAAGAGACCATACACTTGAACATTGACCACCATACACACACACACATATTTTTAGTTGCCAATAGCTAGTGAGAATTCAATCAATAAATCCAATAAAAAAAAATTATAAAATTTGAAATTGGAAATATCGAGCCGTTAAAAACAGAACGTGATCGCCCCATTCGCAGAAAATAAATGTATTTTACTGACAGAGAAAAACATTAAACTAAACAGAAAACCAACCACAGCACAAATAAAGAATGGAAAAGCACGACCATATGCTCGATCATCAGCCGAAAAACAAAAAAGCAGCAAAAAAATGATGAAAGGCCGGCCATTAATTTCAATATTGTTTGGTGTTTGTTTGTTCTGAAAATTTAATCAGCAGCCGATCATTAATATTTTTCACTGGATATTTGTTCAAATAATGATATTGATCGATTACGATTATTTATTATGTTATTATAAATTCTATGGAACCATAGAGTGAATTACGTGTTTGAATTTTGTGTGTGTGTGTATGTGTGTGTGGTTTTATTTTCTCCATTTGTTATTTATCTTCTTAGAAGATATAAGAGAGTGAAAATAAACCAATGAAAAAAAAAATATTTACGCCAGGCAAAAAGTGTTATGGGCTATGATTAATGCATAATAAAGTTTATTGATTTAATTTGTTCAATTTCTTTTGATTTATTGAAATGGCGAAAATCTGCAGGACGAAATATTCCGGAAAAAGTACGACCAAATTCAATTCCATGCCTCAATTCAATTGTTTATCAAAAATAAATTCAATCCAAATCAACGTCATCATTTTCAGCCTACACGTGCGTCTATGCCCAAATGCCCACCTGAGTGACATTCGTTGAAATTTTTTTGTTTTTCGTTGTTGTCTGTCTGACTTGACCAGCAGCATTCAAACCTACAATTATCTAACTAATCGGTAACGGTCACAACGATAATTACATAAAAAAAAAAATCACAACGAATGGAAATGTCCATAGAGCAAATGGTGAAATGAAATTGTTATTATTTATTATAAATACTATCGGATGCGATGCGATCATTTCAGATCGGATGTATTCATAACACATTTAACCAATAAACGGTATTGCGCTTTTAAAAATCGAAAGGGCCATTGACGAAACAAACGAAACAAAAACCTCAACTCAACACTCAATCGAGATATGGCTTTAATCGACCCAAAGTTTGAGCTTAAAGAAGAAGAAAAAAAAACGAAAAAAAAGAAAAGAAAAAAAAGAATAAAAAGAAGAAAAATTCGGAGCATAGACAAACCTCAAAGATAATTTGAAATATGGCCAAATGAGCCAAACGCTTAAGATCATGAAACAGCAAAAAGAACCGAATCACACACACACAAATACACCATTCAAGTACTAATCACTTCGGTGATAGTATCTATATAAATAGCAAAATAGTAAACGAAATCAATCATGGAACCATGGATCATAATTTTCATTTTAATTTCAATTTTTTTTTATTATCGCATTGGAAATGGAATTCCGATAATCAAATCAATAAATGAGCTGACAAAAAAAAAAAAAAAAAAGAAACGAATCACTCGATTTTTTGTTTTTGTAATTGATCAATGCATCGATGAGATTCGAATGAACGCATCACACAAGAGAAATTGCGGATGGGAAACTGAATAATTTTGGGGAGAGAAAAAAACAAATCGAACAAAATTTCTAATGCAAAAAAAATGACTTTGAATGAAAAAAAAAAAATGAAGGAAAGAAAAGGCGTCCGTCGTGGATCACTTTCATCGATCTTGCGATATGGAAAAATTTGCGTGATGACGTTTTACATACGTTATGGAAATTCTTAATTTCGAATCGATTTTTTTGCTCATTGGTTGATTGGTTTGTGTGTCTTTTTTTTTCTTTCTTTTTTTTGCGGTGTAAAATTAAAGACACTTGTGTGTGTCACCTTTCCCTTTCATTCTCGGAATGCAATAATAACGGGCCATTCTCTTCCGAATTTTTGGGCGAATAATTCACCTGTCAGCATAAGGATCCATGAACACAGTAAACAGTGAACAGTGAGTGAGTAGCATTTATTCAAATTGGTCATTTATATCTTATGGTTGTGTATTGTTTGGCAAATTGATCGTTCTTCATTCATGTGTATGAATTACAAACAGGAACCATAAATGTTTCCACATTTGCGCCTTCTATAGAATTAATGCAATTAAAATGTTGTATTTTTTAAAATTTAAATTTTTTTTCTTTCTCTTTATGGCCGAAGATTACATTACCACATCATTGTGGTCACTCTTAATAAAATTGGGTGTCCAATGCATAGTATAAATTGTATTAAATTCTTTTTTAACTCATATTATCCGAATTTGGCATTCCATTCTTTGCATTTTACATATAAATACAATAAAAAAAAAAACTGAAAAATTTTAAAGTAAATCTGTATTGATTGTTTGATTGTTGTTGGTGTTGACTTTGGTTTTTTGATTTCGTGCGTCTTTTATCTTTTTTTTTTGTCTTCAAATTCAATTCAAATTGCCGATGACCGATTGCTGTTTGCCATTTTTAACTCGTTTGCTTTCACCCGATCGCACACACAATGCTCCAAAATATTTTAAGTTTGCTTTTTTTCGGTTTTTTTTTTCATTCGAAATTTTTTTAAATATGATATAATATTAGTTTGGATATAGAAATTTGACAACGGTATATAGGTAGGAATCAGTGGCAAGTCAATCGCAAGACAGAAAATATTTTACAAAACCGATAAAAACAATAAAAAGAAAGAAAGAAGGAAAAAAAGAGTAGCAAAAAGGCTGAACACAAAAATCCCAACAAGTATGGCACTAAAATGCGTCCATTCATTCGAATAGTATGCGGATGTAAAGGTTTATGGCATGATACCGCAGAGACATACGACACACACACACACATGTGACACACAGCCAATGAATGGAGTAGGTAGTTAATGATAAATAATTTATTTGTTGTTTTTGTATTTATGGATTCATTTAAGATTGTCGCTCGATTGTGGAATTGGAATCATTTTACTAAATCTACTACTATCAATGGCTTAAAATGCTTAACTTAACCCAAACAACCAAACGAACCATTCCAATTCCAACAAACTAAAACAATTGAAAAAAATTAAACACGAAAAGAATGTTCAGATTCAATTCAGATAAAGATTAAAGATTGAATTGGAAAAAGAAGAAGAAAAAAAAACAAAACAAATACCGAACAACAATCCAAAATCGTCCCTTATTCAACAATTTGGTCTTTTTGTTGGTGATTTTGATTTGTCTTTGACATTAGCCGCTGCCCAACACGTCGGCTCTGTAATGAGCTAATAATAATCATCATCATTTTTTTTTCATCTCGTTCAATTTCTTTCTTTTTGTCTCCACTGTTGTTGTTGTTGTCGTTGTTGTTGTTTTTTCGGGTTCCATTTCATTTCCATTCGAAATGGAATCGATTGGATAGGTGAAACACAACAACCATGTTAGCGTGAATGTTAGTTAATCATTTCTCTCTCTCTGAAACGAAAGTGAATGGGATATGCGCTTGGACTCTTTTTATTATTTTCTTTATATATATGAAATTTCATCATCATCATTCGAATTTGTTTTTTTTTGTTTTTTCATTCTTTTACAGCTGCATTTCTGGTTCGATTTATTTATTTATTGTATATTATTTAGTTTTCTCCAGTCTTTTTCTTATTATTACGTGATCATTGATAATTTACGATAAACGATGCTATGGTAAAAGTTCCGAAAGGGATTTCCGTTTGCATGCATGCGCCCAATAAATAAATTCGAATATCCAATGGCCATTGGCAACACACAGTGTGACCACAATGGTAAGGTGGCATACATGACATTTTACCGTATGGAAAAATGTACCAAAAAAAAAAAGAAAAAAAGAGAGCAAAAATTGATTGTGTGCCGGGTGTTGAATGAAGAACTTTCGTTCAGACCGGTTCAGAATGAACATAATATTACATATTGATCATGCCGTTTACGTCATTTGAATGTTAATTACGTTCAACTGTTTTATATTATTATTATCATACAATTTACATATGTTTTTTTTTTAAATTTTCATTTTCCACATGTGAAATTAATCAGACATCCTATCGAAATATTATTTTGTAATAATAAATTGATATGATGATCGGTCGGTCTTCTTTATAATGGTGAATGGTAATGGGTTCACTATCATGAGAAAAAAGAAAAAAATTAAAAGAAAACAAAAAGTAGCGCAATCAAAAGACAGAAAAACGAAGTTATATGATATGTAGCTCAATTGGAAAAAGGCATAAAACGACAATTTTTGATTCATTTCTTTTTTTCGTCGATTTTGGTCTCGACAATGTCGTGGCCGTTGTTATTTTTTGATTGTGAATCGTAGATTTTAGCAATGCCACAAATAATGGTAATAACAAATGCGCGAACACATTGAAGCTAAACGCTTTGAATCATTGGTTTTACCGGTGTGCGGACAAAGCACATGAGCCCAATGGATAAAATATGAAATAAATATGGGTGATTTTTGGAGTTTGCAATAAGCATTGTAAGCAATGAAGCCAGTTTTTTTTTGGGTAAAAGCTTATTTATTTTTGCGACTATGCGATTCGCAACCTTTTAACTTCTTCTCCTTCTTCATTCGTCATAGTTGCATAAATTTGTAAATAATTTTGTAATAATCGTATCGATTTTATGAGAGCAACAATTATTCCGAAAAAAATCCCTGCCAAAAATCTCAACCGAAGGAAACGAACGACTGACAAAACAACAACCAATCGTAAAAAAGCACATCAATGATAATAAAAAATCGACATTAAATTCAAGCCATTTCAATCGAATATCATTTCAAAAAGTGAAGAACAAAAAAAA
>GL501524.1:118106-143985 GCA_000149185.1 Mayetiola destructor | reverse complement strand
AGTGTGTGTGTGTGTGTGTGTGTGTGTGTGTGTGTGTGTGTTTGAGTTTTAAGTTCATGTTTTTTTTATGGGATGTAATGCATTAATAGCGATTTTATGGAACCGAATCATTATTATTATTATCTGCAAAAAGCCACAATCTCAAATTGCGCACACATTCGAATGTATAGTAGACACACATTGTAGTCTGACAACAATCAGCCCAGTCAGCCCAGTCAACCAACCATAATCAACCTGAAAACAGCAGAACAACAATCTCGTCTCGTCATTCGACTATCGATCGCAAAAATAATATTAAATATACACAAGACATGTTCATTATTTCAGTCGATTTCTTTCACTTTTCAAAAACAAAAATGAGATGCGGAACAAAAAAAAAAAAAAAAAAAAAATAGTGACAAGAGAAGAGAAGAGAAAAGAAAAGAAGATCAGACAAACGAAATGGAAAAGAAAACACCATAAAGGTAACATTTTACTCATTCCGGTAAATCACAATATTACGAATCTTATTCCTTTTATTATGGGAATGTAGGTATTGTATCATGTGAAGTGAAAAAAAAACAACCAAATACTATGCAACCGTTGAATCTGGAGCTGAAAAAGAGAGCGATAAAAAGAGAGAGAAAAAGGAAATGTAAAAAAATATGAACATGCGCTAAATGCTACACACCAGCGTTCCATTCAGGCCTACAAAGGTTTCATTGTAATTCGGTTTGTTTCGAGCCATTCATTTTTTTTTTTTTCGTTCTTTTGTAACAAATTCTATTCAACAATTCAATTTATCTTTTGTGTGTATAGTATATTCTTAACTATAACCATTTACCATTGATTCCAAACAACCAGCCAACCAACCAACCAACCGAATTCTATTGAAATGCTTTACCAAACAAAACGGCAACCAAAGAGCACCTTCAATTACAACAGTTACACCACATTATTACATTATTATCGCATATGTTTTTGTTATTGTTGTTGTTGTTGTTTTGTTCTTCTCCAAAATGGAAATTCGATTCGGTAATTTAAACTGGGTACATTGTTGCGTTGCATTGACATATCATGTTTTTCTTTTTCTCTTGTTTTGTTTCTTTTCTCATTCATTTCTTTTTTGGTGGTTTAGTTTTGATTTTCCTCTTTCGATTTTTTTGTTTTTTTTTATTTGTCTCTTCCAAAAATTATTTGTGTTAATTCACATATTTATCTTGGTTCACAACACAATTCACATCGAGTTAATAGCTAATGTCGCGCTGTTTGTTTGTTTGTTAGGGTTTTCCCTCGTTTTTTTTTTTTTTTTCATCGTCTTCTCAGTTTTCGGGGATCCGATTAAATAACGATTGTTGTTTGTTGATGATGATATGATCAAGTTTTCGTTTTTTTTTTTTTCATTACAATATGTTCCAAAATGAATGTCTAACAGTTAGTTTACCGTTTACTGTTCTTTCAATTTTCTCCTATTTTCTTGTACCGATCAAAGAGGGGCCAGTTTATCAATTCACCGAAAAAGAAAAAAAAATTCAAATTTTTTTATTCGGCTTTCCATTATTTTTCTTTTGTTGGTCCAAAGTTATGAAATTAATCGTTTTCACCGGGAAAAAATTTTTTAAATAAAAATTGCTCATAATTAACTATTGCTGACTAATATGGTTAGTTCCTCCGGATTTTGATCATGTAATAGGGCTTAAACGGATGCAAACCAGTTCATTTGAATAAAAAAAAAAAGAAAAAACCCGAAACAAATATAAAGATAGACGAATCGTGTGAGATAAGAGAAAAATCAACAGTGGTCATCATCATTTTGAGGCCTAAAATCCAAAATTCATTTAATGTGAAACAATGATCGTTTATAAAATAATTTTAATCGGCATCGGATTGGATCTTGAATGAATGGGCATACATTTTCATTGTGTTAACATAAATCACATCCTGTTAAAATACATTCCATTCGGTATTCCTTTTACATAATAATAATGATATGCGATATTCATGTATATTGAATTCCATAATAACAAAAATTCCCATTCAATTTGTCCACATCGATGTTTTCGTTGAAGACGAAAGAAAAAAACCAAAAAAAAACAGACAATTTAAATGAAAGCGAATACATTCTCTGAATGATTTTGTAATATTTTATATTCAAGTAAATTGCATTGCATCAAAAATAATAAAATAAATAAATAAATTTCATGATCGAACCAAATAAGAGGAGCATTTAATGTCATCTGTGGCGCATAGCCGGTGGCCAATCGTAGCAAAAGAAATGAACATCTTTCGGAAAGTCGATTTATCATCAAATGAATTGACCACAGCAAATAATAACAAATTATTAGCGAAAAGAATGTCCGGAGACCGACGAGGAAAATGAAAAATTGAAAATATTAAAATGAATTCTTGCGACATATTATTCCATGCTATATTATTATTATTATTGAAGCATTCAAAATATTTTTTTCCGTATTTAAAAATGTTGTCGCACATTTTGAAATGCGTTATCATCTGGAACAATTTACCGAACGAAAATGAAAAAAATGAAAAAGAAGAAGAAGGAAAAAAACTGAAAAACCGGTTCTTTGAACGGTGATCATCAGTTTGAAAAAAAAACAACATGATAATAAAGAAGTGATTTATGATATGGAATAGCCTGGTATATATGGTACTTACTGTATGAAGACGCTGAATTGTCAACAAAATGCGAAAATTTAAAAGAAAATAACCCAAAATTATTGCTCAAGTAATGTGGTTCTGAAGTCTGAAGCAGCAACAAATAACGAATTCAAAGTAATATTCGTTTCCTGGATCCATAGTTCTATTCTTTACATCTTGTGCCGATGTTTCATCGAAATTAACGTACATAATTTTGTGACATTATTGTTTTTGTTGTTGCTGTTTTTTTTTGTTCTGGTAATATTTATTTTTTTTTTGTTATTATAACGTGAACTGAATCCACTCCTCTTGATAGAATATATCATGCGATACAAATATTTTTTTCTTTATAAATGTTATTATTATTAGCTAAAAATTCCACGACACTTCCATCCATCATCCATGGTTCCATGTCTCATCAAACCCTTATATTTGCCCAGCTTAACTATGTGAGGCCAAATTAAAAATTCGGGAAAATCATTTTTATTTTGGAATTGGAATCGGAATGACCACACTGAAATGGGTTTGATCACGGCATCTTTTTTTTTTTTTATTATTTTTTTTTTCTTTGGAATTTTGTTCGCTTTTCGTTCGTTTAATAGCGGATCGCCAAATGGTTTCGCCTTGCTTTATTTTGGTTTATTTCAAATGAATGGATCTATAAACTAAAAGCCTTAACAAAATGAATAAATCAAAGCAGTCATTTTTGGATAAGGTCCAGGGATAAATCAACATTTTACTTTTTGTTCGTATTACAAAAAAAAAATTCATTTCGTAAAGCCATCAGCCCCTTTTTGAGCCCCGTACAAACGAAACCAACACACATTCGATTATTATTATTGAAGTTTTTTTGGTCAATTCTCTTTCTGCACTTTAACCAGAAAATGAATCATTGTATGTAGTTTGTAGTTGCCTGTGTTATGATGAATTTATATTATCAATAATAATAATAATAATAATAATAATAATAATAATAATTGTTGAATAAAAATATTTAGTTTGTTGCCATGATTCAAGTCCTCAACAACAATTTGTATGGTGATAAAATGCACGCAAGTGATCAGCATTCAATCGCCGATTGGTGTTATAAACCGATGTTTAAAACAGCAGGTTCGCAACTTGAACGAAAAACAATAAATGGAAAATTGTTTGGCAAAACGCATAAGCCTAAATCCAGCAGCCATCGTTACCGTCGCCGCCGCCGCCATCACGCGATAAGCAAACTCTTTCTTAAGGTTTGTTTTTTTTTCTCTTTTCTTCTTCTTCTTTTTCGTTTAAATTTCATTTATTTCGTGTTTCATCTCATCGTTTTATTTTTTTCATCTTGTTGTATTACAATTTATGGCGATTCGTGCAAACTATCACTAAATTTTATTGAGCCACGAAATTGATTTTTATTAATATTTTGATATGATTTGGCCGTGACTGTTGAATTAGTTCCGTTCGTTGAATCTTTCGTGAGTTTTGTTTGTTTTTTTGATGCGTTACGCGTATATTGGCTGCCGTTGCTGCTGCTGCTGCTTGTTGTTCGTGCATTTGATGGTGATACAATGGCTATTGAAACATGACTGGCTTGTGCTTGAATTGATGCAGATGTTTTTGGTCGAACGGTTGATGGAAATGTCATTATAGTTCCATTGAATTTGTTATGCACAAATTTTCTGAATTTATTTGAACGCAATAGTTCAGTTGATGGATCAATTGGTTGAAAGCCATCGTCATCATATGTCGTTGTGGGCAATTCAGTTGTTGGAATTGTTTGATCGTTTGTTGTTCCCGTTGTTGTTGTTGTTGTTGTGGATGATTGTCGTTGCATTGTGTTCCGTGATTTAAAATTATATTTATTTCGTTGTTGTATTTTATTGGTAATATGAATGGGTTGCTTGGTTCGATGTTCGCCAATTAATTTGTGTTGTAATTTCTTTAATTGTTGCTGCTGTTTAATAAAATATGCTGGGTAATTGGGTTGCTTTTCGGTTGTCGTTGAATTTGTTATTTGATTTGGTGCATTCGATTTAACGGTTACAGCATCTGCATTTGATGCCGCTTGTTGTTGTTGTTGCTGTTGTTGTTGTTTGGCTGTTGTTTGTGATTCAGCCGTTGCCGGATATACAAATAATGTTGGTTGAACAACAATATCATCGATATGCTCACAAACTGGTCGCACATCATTAAATGGCCGATCAAATGTACTTTGTATATAATTTTCGACATTTAAAATTGGTGCCGGCGATGTAAATTGGCCAAAGAAATTTGATGATAAATCATCATTATTTGAATTACTATTAATTGGTGACCATTCAGCTAATTGGCTAATGCCCGGTTTTGTACCTTCAAGCGATTCATTTGTTACATATTTATCATCATCGAGCATTGTATGTATGGTTGCTTCAACTTTTCGTTCTTCTTTTTCTTCTAATTCCTTTAAAATGGTATCCTCAAAATGTTTATACGATGTAACGCCCATGTCAGCGTATGGATTTTTACCGTCATCAAAAAATTTCGGCGGTATATAATTGTTGTCATAAGTGTGAATATAATCTTCGGATATTGTTGTTGTTGGTAATGGTTTTGTTTTGCTCGTATAAACGATAATTGGTGCGGTTGGTTTTTTAATTCGTGGCCTTTTCAAATGTTTTGCAATATGTTGAACGATATTTTGTGTTAATTGTTGTTTTAATGGTATCAAATGTTGTAATGGTTTTAATAATAATGACGATTGATGTGCACCGGCTGTTCCAACAATATGACTTGTCAATGGTATTTGTTGGGTTATTGCTGATTTGAATGGATATTGTGGTTGATTGATGCCTAATTGATGGCCAGCAGCAAATTGTTGATGGTGTTGTTGTTGTTGTTGTTGTTGCTGTTGTTGTAGATGTTCCTCTTCGGCTGCCGCTTGTTGTAATGCAAATTGATGATCTTGAGCCGCTTGAATTAAATAGCTTTTGATTCTTTGTCGTTTATGTTCAACGGCCGCATTAACATTATCAAATGTATTAACAAAACCAATTTTTAATAGATTTTTAACCGCATTTGCACTGGCTGCCGCTTTTGTTGCCAACGATGTAACCGTATTATCAACAATTGGCCACAAATTACTACGACGCAATTGTCCTATTGTGGCTGGTTTCAATTGAATTGTTGTATATTGTCTAGTTACGGGCGTTTCATTACCATTATATAGTATTGAATCTTTAGCTAATATTTCGCCTATGCGCGGTTTATATTGAAGTGTTGGTGGTGATTTGTTGGTGTCGATACGTTTTTGAGCTAATTGATTTCGTTGGGCTAATAACAGTTGTTCATCGATTTGATGATATTTGGGCATTGAACCATCAATGTAATAGTATTGATGATGATGATAATGATGATCATCGTTTGGATTTGATGTCATTTCGGCTGAACGTTCAACAGCATTTTGTACAATGGGTGGTAGTTGCGGTGCACGATAATTTGATGCATGAGCTGATCTATAAATGAATTTATTAACAATTATTTATTATTATTTAAAACCATAAAATTCGGTTAAATAAACGAGTAATTTTTTTTTTTTTTTTGGTAGGAGAGCAAAAAAGTAGATGCATGGAAACAATTTTTTTTGTTGTGTTTTTTTAACAAATTATTTTCGTTTTTGATTGATGAAAAAAGCGGTTAAATTTTACTATATTTATCATAAATATTTTATAATCGAAAATATTCGTCATTTCCAGAGCCAAATACTTTTGCTGGTGTGAATGTTTGAATGAGTCAGGTCTTCATTCGTACAACAACAACAACAACAAAAATTAAAACACTTTTACTTTTCGGTCGCGTATATTTAATCAATTTATGGGCTATGTGAAAGGCATCTTGTTGCCATCCAATGAATAAACAACAACATTCAGTTTTGTTGATACATTTTAGGGCGAATGCATAGAGTACTCAATGCACCTAAATGGAAACGGTTGTGATCGATCAAACACGTAAATTTTTCAATAATTTGCAATCAATTTTTCAAATTTACATCAAAATATATAGAATTGTATGTGTTTCTTGATCTAATTCAGTGCACTGAACCACACAATCGAAATGTTAACATTGTCAGTGGTCATCGTTTATTTTAATAATTATTATTATCATCATCAACATCATCAAGATTATTACGTGACGCGCGAACGATGAAAGAGAATGGAAATGAAAATCAAAAATTGTGATAAAACCAATTAAATTTCATTCGGCATAGGTTCCGTTTTGTGAATATATTTTGCCGAATTGCTGCACCTATGATTGCTATTGCATTTTCAGTTTATAGAAACTCCGGCAACGATCCGTCTCTCATCGAAAAACTCTAAATTGAACTCATTCTCAGAATCAGTTTTAGGACCTGCATTACTACATTCATCATTTCCCATTTGGGTTTTTCTCTTTCGCTTTTTCGTTCCATTTTCATCTTGAAACTTTAATTTTTTGTTGTTTTTTATTTTCTGGTTTTGGAATGTATTGAATAATAAAAATATTGAATAACAGCGGTGTTATTTAGTATATCGAAATTGGTTCAATTTCTCTTTCACATTATTATCGATTTAAATGTTATTATGCGATCATTGACCATATGCATTTATATGCACTGCCCTTTTGCTTTTTTTTTTGCTTGCCCATCATTTTATGTCATGTATATCAAATGTTAAATGTGAAATGCCTGTGAATCGATTTTTCGTTCGGTTTTTCTTTATTTATTGATATAATTCGAAAATGTCGAGCATTCTTTACACTGGTACAGAGAGTGCATACCAGCTTCAGGCTCTATAAAGAATTGGTTACACATGAATTGTGGTCCAACAGATAAATTATCGATTTACTTTTTTGATCTCATCGGTTGGAATGACTTGAAAGTGAAATTTTTTCTTTTTTTTTTTGGGTTTAAATAATTCTTCGGAATTGGTTTTTGTGTTGCATTTTTCAAAGTGAAAACTTTCAACGTTAGCTTTCGAACGTTCAATTAATAAAATAAAAATCGAAATGAGCTTTGTTGTGATTGTTGCTTGTTTCTATGTATATTCAAAGGCAATCATCGACTCCTTTCTTCCAAATAATAAATAAACTAAATTGTTTTTTCTTTTTCTTTTTTTTTGAATGAAAACTTACTGTTTAATTGTATTCGCTCTACATCCGATGCATATGATAAGAAGAAATATACATTTCAAATATTTCTCATACATAATAATATTGTTTTTGTGATAGGAGTGTTTGGTGACAGGCAAAAGTGGATTTTCCCGAATTTTAGCGGCAAAATATGTCGCCGTTTGTTTTTTGTTTTTCTTTGATTTTAAAGATGGACGAATTTCGTAAATTCACCTAAACTCACGCGCACATATAGCATGCACAATTAAGTCCTTATTTTGTTCCTCACTGTTCGTTTATTCACAGCGATAATTAAGTTTTCATTTTCACTTGGATGGATCACACCAAGCTTTGGGGCACAAAATTGCATTTAATGTCAGACATTGGATAGTCGGTGTGGTTTCACTGTTTCCCCTTTGTTTTTTGTTTTTTTTGTTTTTTTTTGTTGAAATGCACATTCATTCACACAAAAATTTTATTTTGTCACAAAAATAATCGATTCCTTGCTTTATTTCTTAGATCCAATGATTATGCCAATTGATTGTCACTGTCTATGGTGATCTTGTTCCCTTATTATTTGTTCACATTCACAGAATTTGCATCATACACATTCAGGACAATTTTTGTCCTGGGAACAAAATTAAAAAAAAAACCACAAAAAATTGGATAAATTTGGTTCGCTCCAAGAAGAAGAAGAAGAAGAAAACAAAATCATTAATTTGTAACAAATGCTTATCGGCTTATTGCTTTTTATCGCTGCCTTAACCATTGACGCCAAATCATAAACTAATGCATTTCATGTACATCGTGCATCTACTTATATAAATAATCCATCATTCATAAATACAATATTTCAATTTTCACTGAAGATGGAATGAAAGAGCGAAAAAAAACAAACAAAAACAAAAACAAAAAGAAAAACAATTGAAGAAGAAGAAAATCACATACAATCATAAACACAGACAATTCATCTTTCTTTCATTCGTTTCCCAAATAACAAAAAAAAATGATTTCGAAGAAATTTTCTTCGTTTGCCTCACACACTATGTGCCATTCATCTCTCTCTCTCACATTCACACATCGAACACATGTAAATTTATTTTTGAGCATTGATAATCGCTAATCGGTTGCATGGTGTTTTGTGTTGTGTACACAAATCAAATAATGAGAACTTCTTTTCGGCGGTGTGTTGTATTGTTCGATGGTATGGCGTTGTTGAAGAAAAAAAAATGCATTTGAAATGAACAAGATTGTTTCATGCATCCATACTGAATACAGGGGCATACATTTGCTCTGCAATGAATGAATGTATGAATCTTAAGTGTGTGTGTGTGTGTGCGATCATTTTGATCAGATTGTATCGAATGCACCGTGCAAAATGTGAAAACAGAAAAAAGCATATAGTTAATAGATGAAAAAAAAAAAAAAAATTGAAAAATTGATTTGATCAATTAGATCGTTTGTGCGACTCAAACATTGTGTATTTGATTGTGATTTGGTGGCAACAATTTTGAGGCAACCATTATACTATATGCAGTAGCAGGATATTTTGGTCTTTCGGCTGGCTAACATTCAATATATATGTACAATATAGTACATTTTCCATTTGCCCATTCAATGTTAACATAAATATTTCACATGCGATGTTTTAGCTTTGATTTTGATGAGTCTCACAATCAGATCGGCCATCAACCATCAAATCATTCCGTTATTTTTATGATCTCGTTCGTTCGTTCGTTTTTTCTTTTCTTTGAGTCTTTTTCCGAAACGATTTTCGATTTTTTCTTTTTTTTTCTTTTCATTTTCGTTTGGTAAATCATGTTTTGTACAAATTGAAACAATGAAAAATCATCGGGGTTTTTTTTTTTGGATATTTATGTGTTTGTGTGACCGTCCAGACGAATAAACTCCATCCGTTCCGATCCGAAAACGAAAACAATACCAATGAATGGTAAACATTTAACAAATCAAAAAAAAAAACAAAACAAAAAACAACAACAAATTAATATAAACAATTAAATGAACTGAATGGAAGATTGAATGGAAAAATGGAAAAATCTAGTAAAACATGTGAACCTGAATTGGGAGATATCTCTTTTTGTTCGTAATGTGTTCGAATATTTTATTTGAAACCGAACAAAAAAAAAAAGAAAAACAAAAAAACAATTTGTTGCTTGAAATGCACGCACCGACATATCAACAATGAAATAATTGTTATGCACACATTTGATGCTCAACTCATTCAAAAATGTTTCATTGCACAAAGAGCTTAATGAAAATGTTTTATCATAATATGAATATTGTTTATTTTTGCATTATCATTTTGTGTATTTTTTTTTTGTTTTTTTGTGTTTTATTGTATACAATATATGCATATATGCAGTTCAATTTCGTGATAATACGGAAAAATCACAAACAATAACCGCAAAGCACTGTAAAGTGTATTCACTTTTATTCAAAAATCAGTTGCCGTATTTGGTTGATTTCATTTCGACATTCGATTCAATTTGAATTGAAATGAAATATGAAAAATAAACTATTTCTGTGGCTTTTTCATATTTTCCATGTTTAACACAGGAAATTATGCTCGGTAATCAGCTAAAAATGGGAAGAAGAAAAACAAAAAAAAACAGCGAACCCAAACTCGTTAAGCCATTTGAGATAATAATAATTAATTAAATCATATGATTATCATAAACAATAAACAGTTTTTTTCTCTGCCTTTTTTTTCGAAAGAAAACCTTTGAAAAAAAAAATAAAAACTAGCACCTGATGTTGGTTGATGGTCAGTTATGGATATGTGTGTGTGTGTGTGTGTGTTTTATGAATGCATAATGTTAGTTAGTTTACATATATATTCATTAAATGCATATTTATGCGGCATCTTTTCAGTTCCGATACCGGAAAAGTTCGTTGTTCGCATTGTATTCAGAACAAAAAAAAAGTACTTTGGTTTTTCAGACTTTTTTTTGCTCCATCTAGACTAAAAGTTCTAATCTCTTTGTTGTCCAGGCAGCCAAATCAAAATCCAATCTCCTTCCAAAAATTCCAAAAGTCTAATGACATGGTATCTTTCACATGGATCTACAACAGCGATCGATTGAACTGAACTTCTAACAAATAATGGAAAATTCGAAAGCGTTAACTTTATCACAAAGCATATAATTGATAAAGAATAGCGTTATTAAGCAAGTCACAACTTACACACAATGCACACAAACAAACGAATTGATAATAATTATTGGAATAAAAATTCAGTCACGAACAAAAGCATTTGTGTCTTTCATGGAATTGTATTGTGCGCATTGTGCCTCAAGTTTTCCAAGTTCAAAATCTATGCAATTATTTTTATTGCATTTTCGTTTTTTCGTTTTTTTTTTTAATACTTTGTTTCGGTTGGTAATATTGTGAATGAGCTATATGATTCGTGTAAAAATCATAATGTTGAGGTCATTGTTACCAAGCAAACGGCACTATTTACTGTTTTTTTACAAATTTTCAATGCACTTGAAATTGTAATCTGCTACCATTTTGCAATTTATTTTTCTCTCTTTTGGTTTTCAGTGTACCGAACGTCACGATACATTTACTTTCGATTTTTAATTCACACTCGATTCATTCAAAGATTTGTGTATTATTATTATTATCATTATCATTTAGTGCAATTATGTTGTTAAAGGTTTCCAAAAGCTTCATTTACTCATTCGTAGTTGAGGTGATCCATTTGGATGGAAATTCAAATGTAGTTTATTTGCGAACTGCATCTGAATCTCAAAAGAATATTATTTATTTAGGTATAAATTGATCTGAAATGAATCATTTGTGTGTTTAATCTGATTTGAACCCCGAATCTCACATCCAAAAAAAAAAAAAGAAAAAAATTAAAACGCATTCAATTGCATTAAATGCCGCACACTTATAATTATCTGCGAACAATATCCGAACAATTTCACCCATTTTCAAATCATACGCGAAGAAAAAAAAAACAACATACACACACCATGAATAAATGGATGTAACAAAGAGACTGTATCATTATCATTATTATTATCGTTATTATTATCAATGAAAGTGGTTTGATATTTGAAATTTGAAATGGAACTCAATTGCAGTAGGTGGTTTTGAACAATTTTTCCTTCATAATTATTATTATCATTATTATTATTATGATGAATAACTTGAATTGAAACAATGAATTAAATCATTGATTGTGAATTGCAGTGCCGATGGCTACTATTAATTTTTAGTTATTGAACATCAGTTGATTGCATTGAGAAAATGGGATGATTCAAAATTATTCATATTTGTTAATGAAATGATAAAGAGGAATGATTCTTACGCCTTAGCTGCCGTTTAATTAACCGGCTCATTACAAGCTTCAATTTGTGCAAATAACTCATCCAAATGCGTTCGATATCGAGACCAAATCCAGGGCAATGCTGATTGAACTTCATTGTTACTGAGAATGGTTTCTTGTTCGTTTGAAATTTCCGGCAATAATTGTTCAATTAATCCGACAAATGTGCAACTTTTCAAATACTCAAGACCAATGAGCTGAATTACTTGAGGCTTTTGAACAGCAACCGATTGCAAATATTTACGTAAGACCCTGATTAATTGTGGACCCAGTTGAATATGACACCTTTTTAGAATTTTAAATAAAATTAATGAAAATGATCGAAAACAGCTAGAGTGGTGTTTTTTTTTACAGAATAACAGCCCATTTACCGCCTGCCTGTTGACAATTTAACCATCTATTTAAGAAGTATTGAATGACTGGTTCAGATTGTGACCATTGATCAGCCAGACCATTGTCATTTGAAATTCTTTTGATGACATCAATCAAACATTGGAATCTTTTGACGATAATGAAAACATTTTCATTAATTAATTCGCGGGTAAATGGTGATGATTCACTTGATTTCACCTAAAATTGATAAAATTTCTCATTAAAATTTTATGAAGCGTTGATTTTTTTATCAATTTATTATTTACCATGACACAAAAAAGTGCTCCAACCACAATGAACAATAACAATTTCATTTTGACATCGGTTTCTGAAATGCAAACCAAATATATATATAAATTTTTTTAGAACCTTTTCCATCCATATATTTATAGACAAATAACCAAATAGATTACACATTATCAGTTTCAATTGGTTCATTCATTTTATACGGAATAGAATTATTTTTATGAATCAGATCCATATCTCATGGGAGTTTTAGGTCTCAATTATTATCAGTAATCGGTTACGTCAAGTACTTTCAAAGTCCTATCTTGCAAGAAAAACACTTCAGTGGCCGCAATTTTTGTGATACAATATCGATAGAGAAAGAAACAAGAGCGTTTTGTGGTGACGGCCAATTTTTTTTTGCAAATTTAAGAACTTTGCCCAAAGTTAGGCATCGTCGCCGATTGCATGTTTAGAATGTAAATGGTTATCACCAAATAGCTAACGGATACCATACAGAGTACAGCTGTTGGTGTAACAACCGCCTTGATTAGATGGAAAATACCAGATGATAAAAGCATAAAGTGAACGCTGCTTCAATTTCTTTATTCCCAATCCAAATTTAATTTCAGCGATCAAAACAAAAATATATTCATATTAATTTGTGAATAATAATAATTTTGCCAATTCTAAAGCAGCAATAATTTCTGTGTTCGTTTTATTTTTTCTATCAGATCATATCATTGACGATGATCTCTTTTTCGTTCAAGATTTCTGGCAAAAAGTCATCAACTAATTCAAATGATGCGCAACGTTTATAATATTCAACAGCGATGAGTTTGGACACTTTTGGATTTTGAGCAAAAACCAATTGAAAATATTCGTTTAGAACTTGTATAGTTAGCAGTCCCTCTCGAATGTTACACCTTTGAAATTAGAATTGACAAAAAAAAAAGAGAAAAATTAATTAAATTGAAGTGAAAAATAAAAAAAAAATCAAAATCCATTTTAATTATATTTCTTACAAAACAACAGCCAATTTATCGCCTGCCTGAGGACACATTAGCCATTTTTCCAAATGATATTTGGCAACGGGCTCTGATTGAGACCATAGTTCAGAAAAACCATTCGCATTTGAGACCGTACCAACGACATCGACCATACATTGGAATGCCTGAACAAAATCTGAACCATTTTTTTTTCATTATTTCATGAATTAATGATGATCGTTCACTTGATTTCACCTGAAACAAAGAAATTTTATTTTTTCACAATTATTTCAATATCTTGGGAGGTTTTTTGTTTTGTTTGTTTTTTTTTTTTTTGATCGATTTATTTACCGTGGCACAAAAAAAGTGCACCAATAACAATGAACAATGATAATTTCATTTTGATGTCGTTACTGAAATACAAAACGAATGTAATTTCTTAAGAACCTGTTCCATGCATATTTATAGTCAAAATGACCAAATGGATTAGACATTATCGATTTTGATTGATTTATTTATTTATATTTTAGATCTTTTTGATGTGAATCGAATCCATATCTCAAGTAGTAGTAGGTCTCAATCATTATCAGTTATCTGTATTCGGTTTCGTTAAGTATTTATAAATCTTTTCCTGCAACAACAACATCAACTCCAACAAAAAAACACTTCAGTAGCCGAAATATTGTTATACAATATCATTAGAGAGAAACAAGAGCATTACAAGGTCGAAAGATTAATTATTATTGGTTCGAGTATTTCCAGCGAAGACGGTTTTTTTTCTCTCGCAAATTTAAGAAATATGCCCGAAGTTAGGCATCGTTGCTGATTTCATATTTTCAATCCTAACGATTCGGATCTTTAACTTTATGTTCGGTTCGGACCAATAGCTGTACTTTTATAGACAAATCATCATCAATCCAGATCTTTAATAATGAAAATTCCGCTTATTTCCAGCTCAAAATTGATTTCTGCGATCAAAACCAAAATATATTCACATTCTGTGTGCATGTGTGTGTTCTGCGAAAAGAATATTTCAATGAACAAAGACAAAATAGCGTTGATGTGAATGACAACAAATCGATGAGTTGTAATCATGTTAAGTTTCCGTTTCATAAATGAAATCGCTAAAATATGTTATGAACTCGTTTAGCTGCTGTTCTTGGTTGATACACGTATATGCAATATACAATGTATGTGCATTGGAGAGATCACGTGGACCGAAAAAGAACAATTATAAAATAATAACGCATTTTTTTAATGATATTAAATTATATTATATGTTAAAAAAATAATAATTTAAACAGAAAAACAACGCGTTGATACAATATTAATATTTTGATTTGAATTTAATCCCAACCATTCCATCCTGAATATCCAGATTGCCAGACTGGAGCCGAATGAACTTTAACGATTTTGACGATTGGTGGTGGAGGTGGTGCATGTTCGATCAATTTAATAATTTTAACGTGCTGAGGTGGTGGCGGCGCATGAACTCGAACAACTTTAATGATTTCTTGATGATGGGCTATTCAGAACAAAAAGAAATGAAATTTCAATAAATTTGATATTTGAATATGTTCGGTGTGTCTGGATCCAAATTACGTGGCATCAGATACCAAAAATTCATTCAAACTTCTGCTCACTGTGAACTAAAAAGAAAAAAAATTGAACTTACATGGTGCATTCCAGCCATTAGAATAACCACCACCGGAGTAGCCACCGCCTCCGATGTAACCGGCTGAAGCAAAGCAAATCAAGGCAAGAACACAAATGAAGATCTGCAATAAAACCAAATCACTTTTTAATACAATTATTTTTTTTTTTGAATTTTAGAAGAGAAGGAAAGTTTACTTTCATTGTTGATGTCGTTTATTGAACAAAAGACAAAATCGACTGATGTCGTTTGACTCAAATCTGCCGGCTTTTATACAATCAATATTTCTAATGAACCCAAACCTATCATTTTCATTCACCATCCAATGACTGGCAATGGATTGACAAATGTATTTTGTCTGAATGATCAAATGATCACTTTTATTTCAGCTGCCAATTTTTGGTATGCAATTTAAAAATCCATTTGATATGATGGTCATCGACTACATTCCCATACGATCGCATTATAAAACACAACAAAAAATGAAATCCACAAATGATTATAATTTGTTGCATGTTTGATGTTCGTGGCTCCACGCAAAATAAAACTGCAGCAAAAAATTGAAAGTTTGATTTTCATTGTCATTTTCAGTAGCGAATAGCCAAAAAGAAATTTTACTCATGCGAATATTATAGCAACAGCGGAAAAAAAATGAATTACACCAGCCACTGTAGCAGCACTGGAGGTCATCCAAGTCACTCATCTATTTACAAATCTGCATTTTTTCTTCGCATCATTTGATTTTTTTTTTTGCAATGATAATAAAAAAAAAATTAGCACCGCATTACATCATTCGCATTGTTATTTCAAATGCGTTTCTTCTCGTATTCGATTGGTTTCATTTGGTGACTTCCATTTGTGCACAAGTCAAAATATGAATTTTGGCATTGAAAAAAGATCGCAGAATGAATTTAATTACGATATTAACCCATATTTGGTTGACTCACAGAAGGGAAGGTGATCAATGACGCTTCGAAAAACGAACATTCCGAACGATTTTCCTGTTTTTTTTTTAAATTACATGAGAAATTATGATCGTCGGATCATTCATCGTCATCTCGAGATTCTCAAATTATTGCAATTGAATGGTTACTACACGGTAGTTTGTGCAAAAATAAAAGTGATTAATCAAAAATTTTCTTCACACAGCAATTTAGAATAATTATAAAATATCTTCTGATGATGGACAAAAAAATTGAAGACGAGATAAATTTATGTCACTGTTGCCGAGCAACGATGCTAATCAAGACAAGATTGCGCGCGACACGCGTCAAAATTATTGCATGCGATTCGATGCTAGACCTTTCAGCTCTAAAAATAAATCGCAAATCTATAAATATTTTTATTATCATTTCATCCATATATCCTTCGCGACGACCACAAAATATGCTAATTCTCTGTAATTAAATATTTTTAATGTAGGTTTTGTGTTCGATCTTCTACGATTGGGGTCAAATTTGCATTAAATTGCATACCAAAAGTTTGCAGCCAAAATAAAAATGATCATTTGATCATTCAGACAAAATACATTTGTCAATCCAGTGGCAATCCATGGATTGTATAAAAGCCGGCAGATTTGAGTCAAACGGCATCAGTCGATTTTGTCTTTTGTTCAAATAAACGACATCCACAATGAAGGTAAACTTTCCTTCTTTTCTAAAATTCAAAAAAAAAAAAAAATATTTTGATTAAAAAGTGATTTGGTTTTATTGCAGGTCTTCATATGTGTTCTTGCCTTGATTTGCTTTGCTTCAGCCGGTTATATCGGAGGCGGTGGCTACTCCGGTGGTGGTTATTCTAATGGCTGGAATGCACCATGTAAGTTCAATTTTTTTTTTTAGTTCACAGTGAGATGCAATTTGAATGAATTTTTGGTATCTGATGCCACGTAATTTGGATTCAGACACACCGAACATATTCAAATATCAAATTTATTGAAATTTCATTTCTTTTGGTTCTGATTAGCCCATCATCAAGAAATTATTAAAATTGTTCGAGTTCATGCGCCGCCACCACCTCAACACGTTAAAATTATTAAATTGATCGAACATGCACCACCTCCACCACCAATCGTCAAAATCGTTAAAGTTCATTCGGCTCCAGTCTGGCAATCTGGATATTCAGGATGGAATGGTTGGGATTAAATTCAAATCAAAATATTAATATTGTGTCAACGCGTTGTTTTTCTGTTTAAATTATTATTTTTTTTTACAAATAAAATAATTTAATGTATGGAAATTGAAAAATTAATTTCTTTTATTCTTGCATAATTGTAGTTATCCATCAATGATGATTTGATTTATTTTATTTTTTGATCCAAAAACAAATCAACAATTTGACTTAATAATTTTTCGTCTTTAATGCAATGCAAAGTTGAAATTAATAATAAAAGAAACCTTTCATTTTATTGCATTTCCAACGATTTTCTTTTAACTCCTGAATTTCTGCAATTGAAATTTGTTTCGTATTAAAATCGAAACGCCTTAACGACAAACCAAGTATCAAACACTGGATTTTTAAAATTCTATAAAATTAACATTGTCAATCATCTTTATGTTAATGTCTTTATGCCGATACACGCTTATTTTCCTACATTCAAAATCATGAATATTGAGCCAGCTTATCGAACAGGAACAAATGAGAATCAATCAAACATCTATTTGAAAACGCTAACCATTTAAAGACTTTGTTTCATGAATAAATATCAACTCTTTTTCAATATTAGTATGTGAAAGGGAAACAATATGCATTCGATAAATCATGAAATTAAATAATTTGAAACATATCGCGTTCTTTCTGTCCATTTCATTACCAAAGATTCTTTCCCGCCGTCTACAACTAGCTCTAATTCGAAGGAATTGCGTATCAGCGGAAATGCCTTCGGAACATTAGGTGAAAAAATATTTAAGAGTCAAATTGCATCATGAAAATTTTAAAATTCAATGCAAATGTATTTTTTTGACAACCCTGCATTGAAAAAACAACAAGTTCAATTTCAAATGATTTACATTTCAAATAAGTTTTTGTAATTGTCTGACGTCTAACAAATTACAATCATTTCCTAGGAACATATTATACAAAAATACATTTCAAAACAGACATGTTTTTCGCTTTCAAACCCAAATATCAGCATTGCGACATTCATAAATATCTTCCATTTGAATTTTCAATATTCGATTCGAATTGAATTTGTAAAATTGTTCAAAACATGTTTACGTTTTACTTTTCAATGACGAAATCACAAAATTGCCACATGCTTATCAGGAATCTGACCAGTAAAGGTCTATACTGGACACATTCTTTCTTCAAAATCGCTAGTTTCATCGTGTTACGCATCGAGAATCATGCAAAGGGCTAAAATATGAGCAGCTGAAATGTATTGATTGCATAGATACGGCACATGAATATTTTCCATCCATTTAAAATGTATCAATCACATTATTCGAAAGAAATGGGTTTTTTTGATATTGTTCATCAATATTTGACTGTATTCACGTAGAAAATATACACTTTCTGTCTTTGATATCTTCAATAATAAAAATTATTATCAAATTTTAATTTCGAATTTAATTTGAAGCTATTTTCGGACACCCTGCAATGAAAAAATAACCTGTTCAAATTTAGATGATTCACATTTCAGCTAAGTTTTTGTAATTGTCTCACAAAAACAACCATTTTGTAGAAAAATACATGGGCACATTTCCAGGACAGACATGTTTTTCACTTTCATACACAAATATCAGCATTACGACATTCAAATCGTCTTTAATTTTTATTTTTGATATTCGATTCGATGCAATTTTAAATGCCACATGCCTTCAGATTTTAAGCATGTGGCAATTTTGTAATTGCGTTTTTGAAAAGTAAAACGTAAACATGTTTCGAACAATAATACAAATTTAATTCGAATCGAATATTAAAAATTCTAATTAAAGACGATCTAAATGTTGTAATGCTGATATTTGCGTTTGAAAGCGAAAAACATGTCTGTTTTGAAATTTATTTTTGTATTTTTCTGGATAATTGTTGTTTATTTTGTAAGACAATTAGAAACATTTATTTGAAATGTAAATCATCCGAAATAGAAGAAGTTATTTTTTTTAATGCAGGGTTGTCGAAAAAAAACAACAATACATTTGAACTGAATTTGAAAGTTATTGACGAAACCAAAGACAGAATGTGTATAAATCTGGTAATACATGACTTTTACTACGAAAATCAATCCTTTCTCATCTCAACGGCCTTACAAACTAAAGACGATTATAATGATCAGTTGGTCGTTGGTTAACACATTTGATAATCCGACAGAAATTTTTTTCGATAATTATCCAAAAATACTTTCATGTGGCCACAATTAGCTAAATTAGAATTTTAAGATATCACTGAAGACAATCTAACAACATTACCAAAGAATTCTAAAAATTGTTCTTTTCGGAGTGCTTTGTATCCGAAACCGATTCCAACCAAAAACAATTAACTGAATTTCGATGAGAATTCAATTGTTTCGATGCTTATCAACACATTGTCATCAATTGTGATGCAAATATCGACTCAAGAAAAGTTCGCCAAAGGTCAACGAATGCAACAATCAATTGGTGGGTGATTATCCAAAAAAAAAAAAACAAAATTTACATTAAGCTGCAAACTCAGGATATTTTAACAGAGAAAATGTTTCGAAAACAAACGAAACCTCGTCTCTTTTTACATTATGATTGTTCTGGAGACAAATATACATTGATTTTAATAATTTGAATTTATCTTTGTGCACTTTATGATTTTCTTCTATTGCAATGTTCATTGGTGCGTGTTTTTAATTCTCTTCGTGTTTTTCCAATATTCAAAGCATTGTATATTCCCTATCCACATACTTAGCCACATAGATACTACGTCAATCACTTTTCTAAAAGTAATTTTTGTTTCCAATAATCTCAGAGACGGAATGTGACTGTTAGCAATTATTGAGAGAATCGGTTAAATTCCCCCATTGAATGATCTAAGTTAATCTAGATCAAATTTGAGATCAATGTCTCTGATAAATGAATGTTAGAAATTTTTTTGAAAAAAAGACAGATCAATGAGATTAGAAAACTGAGATTTTGATATAATACAATATCTGATCTAGTTAAAACACTGGGCATTATCATGTACATTTTGTGAGAATACGGCACACTTTGTCAGCATTAGTACATTATCTGATGGTCGATTCACCTCCTTATTATGACTCAAGCAGAAAACGAAATTTTTGTGAATTGCTGTCGGATACCGAATGGCCGTACAAACCATTCAATGGATTTGAGATTTTTTTAAACTACTTTTGGATTCAAACAGCAGAAATAATGAAGCAAATTCAATTATAATCAAAGAAAAATCAATTTTTGTTTTTCTTTGCATTACTAGTAAATTGTAGATCAAAATGTTTTCCATAACAAATATTCAAAGAAATGTTTTGACGTTCTAATTTTAGACTTATCGCCTCGATCGAAATGAATTTATTTTCGAATTTTGAACCACCGAAACACATGTATTATATTAGTGACACACATCTTCATGAATTGCTATTCGAAAAATACAATAACAATATTAAGTGAATTCAAAACAATTATATTTCTAAATATATTTCGTATTCATTGAACGAAAATGGGTATATAAGGATGCTCAGTTATTCAATAGAAGACAGAAGACAGTCATAAATACTAAATACTTCAGATATATTAAAACATAAGCCAAACCCTGAAGATGAAATTATTTTTTTGGTTGTTTGTAATTTTGGTTGTTGTGCAGGTAGACATTTCTACAAAAAAAAAAAAAAAATTCTTAGGGTTCATTAATTAATTTCGATCGATTTTGTTAAGGTACTCGTTCCAATAACCTCGGCTAATGATCCTAATGAGGAACAAGTAGGAACGGCTGGAGATGGTGATCAAAAGTTCAAAACGCCATCACCTATGAAAAGCTCAAAAGCACCCCCATCTATTAAAATGGAGCATGATAAAGGGAAAGAAAAATTAAGGCTACAAAGGCGGCTATTCAGTGCTCCAGAGAGAGCACAGCAAGAAGAAAATAAAAAGGATTCTACACCTCCGAAGTCTAAATAAAATATGAACTGCTGTAAAATTCAAATCTGTTACAATTGATAATAAATTTTCTTAATTTCATTGCATTGTGCATGAAACAATTGTATTTTTTGTATTTATCTTGTCTTACTGTTAAAAGCTTTAACTAAATTATTGGAGCTGTATTATTTCACCATATTGAAGACTACTGCTCGTATTCCACATCGGGCAACTCTTTTTTATTACTTTCAATCTAATCGACTGACTTTTTTCCACACACACAAATTGAAAATGTGATGAAAAACAGAAGTCACGATTAAATGTCAACATTCACCCGAAAAGTTGAAAATTTACCACAAAACAGCTTTTCCATCTATTACGCATTCATTAATCAAACAATTTTCGATTAAGTGAAATTTAATATTGGGTGTGTGTATTAATTTTTAGCGTTTTTCGACAGATGGCACTTGTTCGTATATTGGCACACTGTTTTCGTCTACATGTTAAAGTACTGTCAATATTCTATATATTTGCATTTTGAATTAGCATTCTTTGTTGGATGCCGGAAGAAACGGTATGAAGAAATAATTTTTCGATTTTTAGATTGTCGAAACAGTGGGAGGCTCATACTGTGAGCATGGCAAATTTAATTAAGAACACCGGAAAATCTGTTCTCCATAGAAAAATCCAAAAAATATAATTTTCATGAAATTTGACCAACCATTTATTTTCCTAAGTTTTCCTATAAGATTGCCACCATAGGTGTATCGCCGGTTTACCCTCCCCCAAGCCTTTGGTCATCGTTCATAATTGTTGTTGAGATTTGATTGAATAACATTACAAATTGATTGAATGAGCAAAAAAAAAAAGGTCATCGATTTCGCGAAAGAATAACGAGAACGGACTGATGCTGTTTGACTCAAATCTGCCGGCTTTTATACAATCAATGTTTCTAATTAACCAAAACCGGCCATTTTCATTACCATTCAATGATTGCCAATGGATTGACAAATGTATTTTGTCTGAATGATTAAATGATCACTTTTATTTTGGCTGTAAACTTTTGGTATGCAATACTATATTTATAGATTTGCGATTTATTTTGAGAGCTGAAAGGTCTAGCAACGAATCGCATGCAACAATTTTGACGCGTGTCGCACGCAATCTTGTCTTGATTAGCATCGTGGTTCGGCAACAGCAAAATGAAAATATCTCTTCTTCACTTATTAGTCTATTTTCAACACAGGGTACATTTACTTACATACGTACAGTCACTGTACTACAGTGACATCTATGGCCCCATTGATTTTCGATGTAATGCTTTAAATTTTGATAGACCCTTAGGTTAGGCAACAAAGAAAATATGGCTATACTTATTTATAGCAAACATATATCATTTTAAGCAGAATAAAAGCTTCAGTAGATATTTTATAATTATTCTAAATTGCTGCGTGAACAAATGATCGATGCACGATTGCTCAGATCAGAAATCTTTACACGGGTGCATCTTTTTTCCAATGGACGAAATAGAAGTAATGATGCCGAACGATAGGAGAAGTACGATAATGGAGGAGAGTAATGTTCCCCTTTCCTCCCATTTTTTACTTGTCAGATTCCTAATAAGCATGTGGCAATTTTGTAATTTCGTCATTGAAAAGTAAAACGTAAACACGTTTTGAACAATTTCACAAATTCGATTCGAATCGAATATTAAAATTTCCAGTTGAAGACGAACTAAATGTTGTAATGCTGATATTTGCGTTTGAAAGCGAAAAACATGTTTTGAAATTTATTTTTGTATTTTTCTGGAGAATGGTTGTTTATTTTGTAAGATAATCATAAACATTTATTTGAAATGTAAATGATCCGAAATAGAAGAAGTTATTTTTTTTAATGCAGGGTTGTCGAAAAAAAAACAACAATACATTTGAACTGAATTTGAAAGTTATTGACGAAACCAAGGACAGAAAGTGTATAAATCTGGTAAAACATGACTTTTACCACGAAAATCAACCCTTTCTCTTCTCAACGGCATTACAAACCAAAGACGATTATAATGATCAGTTGGTCGTTGGTCAACACATTTGATAATCCGACAGAATAATTTTCGATCATTATCCAAAAATACTTTCATGTGGCCACAATTAGCTAAATTGGAATTTTAAGATATCACTGAAGATAATCTAACAACATTGCCAAAGAATTCTAAAAATTGTTCTTTTCGGAGTGCTTTGTATCCGAAACCGATTCCAATCAAAAACAATTAACTGACTTTCGATGAGAATTTAATTGTTTCGATGCTTATCAACGCATTGTCATCAATTGTAATACAAATTTCGACACAAGAAAAGTTCACCAATCTAGATCAAATTTGAGATCAATGTCTCTGATAAATGAATGTTAGAAAATTTTTTGAAAAGTCAGATCAATGAGATTAGAAAACTGAGATTTTGATATAATACAATATCTGATCTAGATAAAACACTGGGCATTGTCATGTACATTTTGTGAGAATACGGCACACTTTGTCCGCATTAGTACATTATCAGATGGTCGATTCAGTCCCTTATTATGATTCAAGCAGAAAACCAAATTTTCGTGAATTGCTGTTGGATATCGGATGGCCGTACAAACCATTCAATGGATTTGAGATTTTTTTAAACTACTTTTGGATTCAAACAGCAGAAATAATGAAGCAAATTCAATTATAATCAAGAAAAATTAAATTTTGTTTTTCTTTGCATTACTAGTAAATTGTAGATCAAAATGTTTTCCATAACAAATATTCAAAGAAATGTTTTGACATTCTAATTTTAAATTTATCGCCTCGATCGAAATGAATTTATTTTCGAATTTCGAACCACCGAAACACATGTATTGTATAAGTGACACACATATTCATGAATTGTTATTCGAAAAATACAATAACAATAACAAGTTAATTCAAAACAAACATATTTCTAAATATATTTCGTATTCATTGTACGAAAATGGGTATAAAAGAATGTTCAGCTATTCAGCAGAAGACAGAAGTTAACTGTTTATTCTTCAGTAAGCGACATAAATCCTAAATACTTCAGATATATTAAAACAGAAGCCAAAGCCTAAAGATGAAATTATTTTTCTGGTTGTTTGTAATTTTGGTTGTTGTGCAGGTAGACATTTATCAAAAAAAAAAACTTTCCAACAATGTTCATTAAGTAATTTTGTTCGATTCTGTTAAGGTACTCGTTCCAATAGCCTCGGCTAATCCTGGCAGAGCATCAAAAAAAACGCCGGTTGGTGGTGGTGAGGCATCACCAAAAACACCGGCTGGTCGTGGTGGTATTGAAAGTACAGAAGTCAAAGATGTAAGAGAACTGCACCATACAGCTAAGAGCAAGAAGATTCTTCCTCGGGGTGCGCCTCCAGTTAGAGCTCTTTTTCAAAATATAGCAGCGAATGAAGAAGATAATAAGGATTCTACACCTTCGAAGCCTCAATAAAATATGAACTGCTGCGAAATTTAAAACTGTTACATCTGCTAATAAATTTTCTTAATTTCATCACAATGTGCATGAAACAATTCTTTTTATTTTTATTGTCTTACTGTTAACTGTTAAAAGCTTTAACTAAATTATTGGAGCTTTATTATTTCATCATATTGAAGACTACTGCTTGTAGTCTACATCGAACGACTCTTTTTTTATTACTTTCAATCTAATCGAATGACTTTTTTCCACACACACAAATTGAAAATGTACTGAAAATCAGAGTCCACAAAATTGAACTGAAAACAGCTTTTCCACCTTTCCAGCATTCATTGATCAAAATAAAATATTGGGTGTGTGCATTAATTATTAGCGTTTTTCGCCAGATGGCGTGCATAGCACTTGTTCGTATATTGGCAGACTGTTTTTGTCTACATGTTAAAGTACTGTCAAAATTCTATTAGAATCGGAAAAAACAAACCGATAAACCTGAGAGAGCTAGGTTACCAGATTATCACTAGCAGTTAGTTCAGCAGACTGCCGAACTATCTAAACTACACAGGTACACTGGCGCTGTCGAAGAGTCATATGATTAGTTTCATGGCCCTGGGAAAGAGTCATTTGTTTGAAGTGGAAACAGCACAAATTTTACAGTTGGTGTTGGAGTACATTCTCTAAATTCATCCGAAGAACACCAAACACAACTAGGCCAACTATGTTAGTTGTGAATTTCTACAATATTTAAATATTAAATTTGCATTCTTTCTCGGATGCCGGAAGAAACGGTATGAAAAGAACAATTGAAAGAACAACGTTGGGAAATGTATTTCACGTCATGACTCAGCTAACGGAGTTTGATCTCAATGGGAATAACTTGATGCAGTTGTCCGAAAATTTAACGTACTGAGATGGTTGCGGGGCTTGAACTCCAACAACTTTGATGATTTCTCGATGATGGGCTAATCAAAACAATACGAAATATGATTTCATTAAATTTGATATTTGAATATTTTGTGGTC
>GL501524.1:64305-100683 GCA_000149185.1 Mayetiola destructor | reverse complement strand
TTACACTCACACACACACACACACACACACACACACACACACACACACACACTCACACACACAAAATACATAGGCAATTGGAGTGCTGCTAAGCATGATCTTAATTTCGGATTGTATTGCAGGCGGCAGTCATCATAAACGTATTGTCATTCATGTTCCATTACATGTTAAACATCATCATCATACGCATACAATTTATAAGCATATAAAACATCAACCGTATAAATTTATCGACCATGGCTACGATTTTGGTGGTCATGGTTGGTCAGCCGATGATTTTGGATCGAAAGGATTTGATGAACATTTGGAATATGATGGTGGATACGAACATAATGATTTTGGCAGCTTTGGATGGGATGATAAATAAGTGAAAAAATTTTTAAAATAAAAACAGAAAACAGGTTCCATACAAAAACCATCCGTACGTTTGGATGGATTGGATGGCTTTACTGTTACCATTGTAGGCAAATTGTAATTGAATGAAATTCGAAAAAATGTCAGCCACGTTTATATATTAATTATTAGAAATTAAGAATGAATCAATGACTGGACAATAAAAAATAAAATAAAAATCTATTTTAAAAACAATCGGAATGCCGGAACCAGTTTTTCATTGCAAAAAAATTTAATTTTTCAGTCTTATGCATTCTATGTTTTAGATGCGTTGATACTTTAAAATGAAATGTCAAAATTGGCGCTCGGAATCTTATATATGAGTTATGAGTCACAACAACTGACACAACCAACTTCATGGTAAACAACAACACTGTATCCAAATAATTCACATTTCAATCATAGAATCTTGTGTGTAAGTATTTTAAGTTTAGTTCGCGGGCTAAAATCGTCTCTCGAAATAGATTTATTATTTGTTTTGTCTTTGTTAAATGATTGAAATTCATAAAAATCGGTTATTTTCAATAATCAATCGTAAAATTCTGCTGCGACATTTAGGTAATTATCCTCATATTTTCCAATCTTAGGGCTTTCTTTAATTTGTTTGTATGATTTATTGAGACAAAAAAAAAAAAAAACCTACCAAAAATACAACAGTTATGTGCTTTGAGTTGTTTTTTGGCTGGTTCAATGTTTCAAGTTTCGATGTTTTGTGTAATTCAATTTCGTGATGGGATGAACTTGATTCAAGCATTAGCTATTCCGATCGAAAATGATTATTTTATATGTGATTCGAAACATGCAAACATAGAATCTCATGAAGAAAAAAATAAAAAAAAATAAATTTATTCAAATTTGTTTTCGATAAAAAGGTTCACCTATTCATTTTTTTAACTGCTTTGAGTTGTGATCTAATCAAAAATGGTTGTTTAGTTTGCGCCAAAAACTCAACCGAATCGGTTCATGTATATATGAGTTTTGATTTTGTTTTTGGATTTTGATTAATTTTTTTTTCATTCCTCCAAATAAAGCACGTGAAAATGTCGGATCACGACGATTTTACTGAATCTGAAGAAGAATCGGGTGATTTTTCGGCGAGTGAAGATGATTGGAATCCGGAAGAAGATGAAGCTACCAGTGAAGATTCAAGCGATGATGACGCAGAAGATATTGAAAATACGGCTGATAGTGATGAAGAGGAGGAGCCTAGCAGTCGATCCAAAGCTGGAATGTAAATTATTTCTTTTGCTAATGATTCAAAAAAAAAAACACACATTCATTTTTTCGACAATATATTATAATGTATATACGTTCCCTTTGCCCAACCAGGAAAAAGCGAACAGTGAAAAAAATCTCAAAAAATCCAAAATTGGGACAAAATAGTCGAAGTCAATCATCATCGTTACGTTCACGATTGATTCGTCGTTTTAATCCACCACCAAAAGCCACCGGATCACCAGTACCAGTTAAAGTTGCAAATCTCTTATCCAATTTACAATATGTTAATCGTAAACAAATGGCACCATCACAATCGAGCCAGCAGCCGGCAGCATCTGAACAAAAACCAGAAATTAATCGAAACAAAAAATCCGATTCGGAATCCTCAAGTAGCGGCGATGAAGGATTGGTTCGGCCTAGTGATATTGATTTCGATGCAGACATGTTCAAGGCACCATCTAAAATGGTGACAGCATCGGCGGCTCCATTATTTGATTGTAATGCTGGATTAAAATTGTCCGATTCAAGTGACAACGATGATGATGATAATGATGATGATGATGAAAAGGATTTTGTGGAAGCAAGTACCACGGATATGGCTGAAAATAAAAGCCGAAATATTCTCATCGATAAGATCAATCATAAATCATCGCGTGAAGTTCATGATTTCAGTAATTTGCAACAATTTGCACAAAATTTGGAATCGGCCAAAGCGCATTTGCAACAGATGAAAGATAAAGAGGCTAAAGCAACAAAAATTAACAACACAACCGATGCATCAGATGTTGCAAAATTACTGTCGATGGGTGAACAAAATTCAGTTGTAACCGCAAATGATGCTAGCAAGCGTAAGCGCAAACATAAAAATGAACGGCCGTCTGATGATTCCGATTGGGAAAATGTTTCAGGTAAAAAGCAGAAATTAATGACTGATTTTCTGTTAAGATGACAGTTTTTTTTTTTTTGTTATGGATTCAATTCCATTGTTGTTAATCGAGATTTTCAAATGTAAAAAAAAAAAGAAGAAAAATGTTGTTTGTCAGTAACCAATAATAAGTAATAATAATCACATCATTGAAAAAACTAAAAAACAAAAAAATCTCTTTTCCTCTTCTTTTTCTTTTTCTTCTTTATGTTTTACGCACAACAGATGACAATGACCAAAATACAACCGATGAAATAAAAGACATTCAAATAACGGTCGGTGGATCCACTATTCGTGAGATGTCACGTGACAAAAAAAGAGTCATCGATTTGGATGCATGTCTAAAGCGTCGTTTGAATCGTGAAATAAAAGAAAATCAAATATATTTGCACAAAGTCAGTACATTGGGTTGGATTGCGCATGGCAATTATATTAATGGCATTCTAAATAATATGACATTAATGGAAATGTGCCTGAAATTGTTACCATCAAAAAATGCCTATCCAGACGGTGATACCGATATACAATATTTTAAAGCAATCACAGCATGGTTTCATGAATTATTTAAATTAAAATCGAAAAATTTGTATTGTGGCTTAAAAGGGCTACGATCCAAATTACTTTCATTACAATTACAATTACGTTCGAAGCAAATGATTTGTAAATGTGATTATGTATTGTTGTTTGTAAGTATGTTACGTTCGATTGGTATTCAATGTCGATTGGTTATCAATTTAGCTGTGCTACCATTACGACCGCCACAAAAAGATTTATTTGTTATTTCAACAAAGGCGCCCGATGCAATTGAAGACTCATCCAATAAGAATAAAAAGAGCGACAGCGTTGTGAGTTTGGCCAAAAAACTGAAGGTAATTTCATGGAAATCACCCGACCGCTCCATTCATTCATTCCAGATTATTATTTGTCATTTATGCTTGTGGTAGGTTTCAGCCAATAAAATGAAAACGTCATTTGTGGAAAAAGAAGCGGAAAAGCCGAAAAAGAGATCCAAATCGAATAGCAATCCTGAAAAGCCTAGTACTAGCGATAAAACTGCCGGTGCCGTCAGCTCAAAATTGAGATTATTAAAACAAAATAAGATTCGAAATACTGGTTCACCAGTTCCAATGTCACAAATTCGAAATGGCAAGGTTTGTATCGATTTGTCATTAAAAATTAAATCATTTTCAATTCTCACCGAAACCATTTGCCTTGATTTATAGCTTGATTTGGACAAAGAGGCCGAGCCCATGGCAACTCGAAAAGGCCCTGAGAAATCAGTCGGCACAAATAGACCAACAACAAGGGGCCGTGCTAAGCATTCCACCACATCAAAATCGAAATCCAGCTCGAGTTCACATGTTAAAGATCATGCATACAGTTCGCCGCAGAGTGCAAAGTCCCGAGAACCTTCTGTTAGCCCATCAAAACCGCATAGAAAAGAACCATCGACTAGCACATCCAAATCGTTATCGTCTAAAAATGATAAGCCCAGTACAAGCAAAACCAATGGTCAGACTTCGAAAAAAACCAAAATCGATAAAAGTTCAACCGAATCAACGGTCCCTGGTGGACCAACAATAGCTTCAAAAGCACCCAAACAATCTGGTGCAAATATTCCAATGTTTTCACCGCGTAAAACACGTCGTCAAGTGGCCAATTTGAAACTAAAATTGCCACAGCTCGATGGTGCCGGTGACATTCGTAAAAAAGGAACGAAACGAACAAATGCCAAACCTCAGGAAAAAGACAACGATAGCGATGAGTCAAATGATGATAGTGATTTTGAACCATCGCCACCAAAACGTATTCGTCCCAAATTGTCCATCAAAACGAAAGAAAATCGTTCAAAATCGAACACCAAATCAAATACAAGCAAAAAACTTGATCGACGAGTACTTTCCGATGACGATGATGCCGAACAAGAAGTGCCTAATACAGAACGTATGGATTTCTGGGTTGAAGCATATGCTGAAAAGGAAAAAAAATGGATTGTTATTGATCCGGTTAAGAAGAAGATTGATTGCATTGATCATGTTCGGGCAAGTGGAAAAAAATTCATTTTTTTTTCTTTTTTTTTTTGGTAAATTTTGATTAACTGAATTTTCGTCACCCTTTTTTCACCTTTAGAAATCGGCAACAAAACCAATCATCTACGTTTTTGCCTGGAACAATGATAATACATTGCGCGACGTAACACCACGTTATTGTGCTCAATTTCATACGAGCATCAGAAAAATGCGTGCCGAACAATTATGGATCGATGATGCAATTCGATCATTTGTTGAGCAACGCAACAGCCGTACAATCATTGAAGACGTTGAATTTAGTAAGCTTCAAATGGACACACCGATGCCATCATCAATCAATGAGTATGTTACTGATTAATGTTTTTATCCTTATTTCCCATGAATTTTTGAATTAATTTTTTTTTGTTTTTTGAACTATTTACAGTTACAAAAACCATCCATTGTACGCATTGGAACGTCATTTATTGAAATTTCAAGCGATTTATCCACCGAACGCCTTAACATTGGGCTATTGTCGCGAAGAACCGGTTTATGCACGTGAATGTGTTCATACATTACATTCCCGTGAAATATGGGTGAAACAAGCGCGAACCGTAAAAGTTGGCGAAAAACCATACAAAATAGTCAAAGCTCGACCCAAATGGAATCGTTTATTAAATCAAATGGAAGATGCAAAACCATTGGAAATATTTGGTCATTGGCAAACGGAACCGTATCAACCGCCGGTAGCTGAAAATGGAATCGTTCCACGGAATGCATACGGAAATGTTGAGCTATTTAAACCGGAAATGTTACCGATTGGAACGCGCCATCTGCAATTGCCCAATTTAAATCGTGTTTGCCGTAAAATGAATGTTGATTGTGCACAGGCTGTAATTGGTTTTGATTTTCATGGTGGCAGTTCACATCCAACGTTCGATGGTTTTGTTGTATGCGAAGAATTTGCCGATGCGGTGATTGAACAATGGGAAATCGAACAAGAGGAACAAATACGCAAAGAAATGGAAAAAAGAGAGGCTCGTGTGTATGGTAATTGGAAGAAATTGATTAAAGGTTTGCTGATACGTGAACGCCTTAAGAGAAAATTCAATTTTGGTATGGATACAAAACCGGAAAAGGGAAAAAAGAAAACTCACAAATAGACAGCAATAGTCGCAAAGGTCCATTAAAAACAGAAAAAAAAACAAAAAACCAAACCAAAACCTTCAGGAATTTAAAATTTAAATAGATTTAATCTTCAGTTTGTTGACATGTTTTTGTTTGTTGCATTTTTTTTTTTTGATAATTTTTCGTTTTTTACATTTGTTATGCACATTTTTGATTGAAAATTCGTTCGAAATATTACAAAACATTGAAAATAAAAAAAAAAAAATAAAAAATCAAACGAAATAATGACAGTTTATTTAATTCCGCCGGCTATAGATGGCGCCACTAAAACCATTTTCTTCTCTCTCTTGTGTGATAATTTCATAAATTAAATGTCATGCTAATAATCAAAACATTGCAATGAATGAATTACAACACAATCGTATTTGTTCAGGTTCAGCCCAATTGTAGTAATAGCAATGGTAAGTAACACTTTCAATTAAATGTAAGATTTAACAAGCGAACAATTAATTTTCCATTAATAAAATGAATTTTATCAGAATAATAATGATAAACCATGGACACCGGATGATATACGGCAAAATGCATCGAATTGGTCATTACAAAGCGATGCCAAATTGCTTCAAGTTATGGAAAATATGTCCAAGGTGAGTGTGTGTGTGTGTGATTGTATCAATATTAGACATTGTTCATTGTTCATTGAATGAATAGACGTTTTTGGCCAAAAATTTGATATTAGACATTGACGGAACGAGGCTATCGAACAACCAAAAATATACATCAAATGCTGTTAGATCTCGATGAAGCGAAAATCACATTACAAAATACGACAAATCAATTGATGTCATTGCAGAATAAGCAATTCATTGAGAATCGAGTTTATGATGAGGATGAAACACTTGCGAATACGTCTAATGTGCCAGCGAAAGAGAAATCTATCAAAACAAAAACGGTAACATTTGCCGCAACAATACAAACATTTGCAATTAATGCATTGCAATAAATTTTTATAATTTAAATTTTAGTCGATACTTGATGCACTGGGCAATGCATTAGAATCAAGTATAAATATGATGGACAAATATTTTGATAAAGTTACGTTTACATTGAGCGATTCAGAAGATGAAGATGATGAAGGTCATCGAAGGTATAGGCTATTCATGGTGGTTTTTCAATTGAAATACGTATACGTGTGAAATTATAATGAATTTTAATGAAATTTGTACATTTCAGTGTTATTTATCAGCCAAAAGATCTATACAAACATCGACCATTACCTCATCTAATCGGATCAAAAGAATGGCATGAAAAATGGCATGTTGGCCTGCTTCAATCAGATGCTGAAGATAATTCGGATAACGAAAATGTGGATGCAATGTCGGAATCATCATCGGAGTCATCGTCAAGTGATGTGGCTGGATCACTTTCTGAGTCTGGTTCACCGGACGAAATGGTTACAAAAAAATCCACCGGTAATATACAAATCCTGAATTTAAAATTGCAGGAGCTATTTTAACTGATGTATTTATATTTTTGTTTTGTTTTTTTTTTTGTTATCAGGCCAAGCTGATATTTTCATTTATTCGTCGGATGAGAACAGTCCACGGTCTTCGATCGTTATAGCATCAGATAAAAATGCTAGCAATAAACCATTAACGGAGCCAAAACTTGAATCGAATTTATTTGACACCGGCAATACGATTTTTCGGCCACAAAAACCATCAACGGATATTCCTCGTGTTGCTGTCAATCTGATTGATTCAGAGCCGCCTGAGCTCGATCGTTCGCCAATCCATCAAGTTAAAGACACAAAGAAACCAATCAATTTGTTTATGGACGATGATGAGCAGGATGATGGTTTCGATGTATTTGCTCAAAAAAAGTCGGCTACAAAGCGAACTGAAGAAAAATTGAAGATAAATGCTGTGTCGGAAAAAGAGGAAACAAAACAGGTGAAAAAGATCATCAATCTATTTGCCGATGATATTGATGATGATGATTTTGATACGATGTTGAAAACACCATCAACAAGTGGCCAACATACAGCAAAATCCAACAAAGTGAAAAATCTTTTTGACGACGACGCAGACAATGATAATGATGATGATGATGATGATGATGATGATGATTTCTTTTTACCACCGTCTGAATCAGTGAAAGAAGCAAAACCTTTGACTTCATTCAATCGGCCGGCATTTTTGTCATCAACTCAACCGAAAAAAGATGTTTTCCTTTGTAATTTATTCGATGATGAACCGCCCGAAGATGATTTTGATATGTTCAAATCGAAACCGATGAAAAAAATCGAAAAATCAACCAGAAGTATTTTTGGATCGAGTGAATCGATTGAAGAAACAATTCAACAAAAGAAAATGGAAAACAAAGAGCCAGAAAAAGTTATTCAGAACGCAGTTACGAATATTTTCGACGAATCAGATCATTCGGCAGAGACTGAAGTGCGATCAACTCCGGAAATAAGTAATACGAATCATGTGGAAGCAATTTCAGTTTCAGTTGCTGACACTAAACCTGTGCCTAAGCTAAAACCTATGATAAGCTCAAAGAAGCCGACTAGTACACAAAATGTGCTTCGTTTATTCGATGATACACCTCAAGATGATGATGATGATGAACTATTTTCAAGGAGTATCACAAAGCCTGTAAAAAACCCGGTTTCATCAGCCGCTCAAAAGAAGGTTTCAGAGTTTTACAATGATTTTTCGGAAACTGTAACTGAATATGGGGATAAAATGAAAAATATGAAAGCATCAAGCGAATCGATATTTGCCGCAGGACCAACATCTGATGAGGAACTTTTCTTAAGTCATCCAAAAGCTAACAAACAACCAGATAAAGAGGTAACGGAGCCCAGGCCAACAATAAACCAATCAGCCATGCCAAACGATTCAATGGAAAATCAATCGGAATTCGCCAAAAAATATAACAAATTTGCGAATCCTTTGGACGGTGCAGACACTCAAGATGGATACAAAAAAACAGTTACGCAACCCAAGAAACTTAATCTATCGAAAATTGATATAAATGTGTCTGCGTTACTACCCGGTGCGAAGCGAGTATCGGATAAAATGGAAAAAGTCGACGATTCAAGCGCAGAGACGGTGCCAACAGCCTCAATTACAAGATCAATTAGTCAAGATAATGTAGATAAAAGTGGTCGATTGATGAATTTGAATCGTGATCGTGCCAAATTACCAAGTAGACGGCCGTCCACTAGACATGGTCGACAGCAACAATATCAAAAATCAATGAATGAAAATAAAAGCATCGATGAAGTCGAAAATTCAGATGTTGTGGATAAAAACCATGAGAATTCTCCAATTTTAGAGGCAAAACCACCAAAATTGGAGCCGATTAATGTTGAGACCATAGAAAAAGATATTTCAAAATCAGAATCAAGCAATGCGACCAAGGTTGAAAAGAACGAAGAAACAATATCTAGTCCAACAGTAATCGTTCCATCAGATTCATTTTCGGATCAAGAAAAAAGTGCAATTCCAGTTGAAGAACTGTTTGCCAACGATTCGGCACAAGAAGAAGAAGTTGAAAAAATTAAAAATGAGCCAATGAATGACAAAGAAATTAGGCCAAATATTCTAGAAATAGAGAGTGAACCAATAACAAAAGAGGATGATCCCATCGATTTTCCTGAAATAGATATAGAAAGTGCTGCCAAAATGAAAACTTTTGTTTCGTATGATAATATCGATGAAATAACTCCAACGAAGCCGATAAGTAAAGCTACTCCAGTATTTTTCGATGAAATACCGCCGGAAGATACATTTGAAGATGAAACATTTGACAAACCTGGAAAAAAATCATCGAATTCGTTGCTTTCTGAGAACGCATTGAGTTTGTTTGGTGATGATGATAATGATGAGGATCAACTTTTTGGGTCTACATTACCTGAAACAAGCAATACACAAAATGATGGTAAAATCCAGTTCATTCCCTCATATAATAATAATAATATGTATTTTGAATTCACACAATAAATCAATTGATATTCAATAGAAATTCCAACAGCTCGAGATCCATTCAGAGAATCACCTCCAAAGTTGCCATCAAAACAGGCCAGTCTATTCGGTGATGACAATGAATCCGATGATGACATTTTCGGCAGTGGAAGTGTTAAAAAGAAACCAGAGCCGTTAACCAAATCTAAACAGCCCAAATCCACGATTGTGATAAAAGTGCCGAATGAAACAAAGCCTAAGGAATCTAGTGTAACCAAAACGATACAAAAATCCAGTTTATTTGGTGACATCAGTGATGATGATGATAATTTGTTTGGAATTTCACCCATGCCCAACAATGAATCCATGAAAAAATCGAGTACAATTAGATCAGCAACAGTATCGAAATCGACCAAATTATTTGGTGATGATTCGTCGGATGACGATTTGTTTGGATCCAAACCAAAAGGTAGAAGAAAAAAAAATACATCAAACCTGTGTACAGAGACCATTTTCCAAAAATTTTTATATAAATTTTTTTTTTTCTTTTTTTTTTTAGTACAAAAGCCGCATCATTGAGCAAAAGTTCCGGCCGTTATCATGGATTTGAAATAAACAGATCAAGATGCCATCGAAGCAAAAAGAGATCCATTGGCCGATTTGTTTGAAATAATATGTAAAAAGAGTTCAATTACAGATAAAATATCCTTGTTAAGCATTTGTTGAAGGGGGGCAATAAAGCCCTTTTCGAATTTATATAATACATATATTAATGATAATAATTTTTAGTTAGTCAATTTGGAAATTGCCGGATTCTTTTTCTTTTATTCCAAAATGTTATTGAAAATTGTTCTGTAAAATTTTTTTTTAAATTTATCAATTTGTTGAAATGCATTCCAGAGCCGGAGGCTTAAGTCGCTTGCGTCACTTGAATGGCTGAGAGAATAAATTTTTTTAAAAAAAAAAATATAAAAAAAAATATGAACTTTTGAAATTGATTTGCTTTGGATTTGAAACGACCAAGACATTGCGTTGGCTGAAAAGAAAAAATGCGAAATATTTTTTTCTTTTTTTTACGCATATTTGCATGGATAAAAGAGAAAAGAGAATGGACGTAGCTCTAATCGCATATTTGTCATTATTCATTATTTCTTCTTACGTCAGCGTTGAAGTTGATGGACCATTTGTGTATATTTGCAAATGCTTTGTGATGATATCTCACAAATAAATTTAAAATGCTAATGACATTGATTCTTCCAAATCGAACAAATAAATCAGAAAGAGAGAGAGAGAGAGCGAGGGGGGAGAAGAGGAGAGAAAGAAAGAGAAAAGAAAGAATAATAGGGCACCTAATGAGCTCTCTAATGAAAATTAATGTCATCATTGATGACATGCCATTCTGTGGCTATTCCCAAAACATGATTCATGGACGGATCTTTTGAGGCAAAGAGAGAGAGAGAGAAACAAAAGCGTGCAATTTTATTTCACAAATTTCCATTTTTAGAACTCACCAAACATTTCAATAACGAAACATTATTGATTACTCTGAAGCTGGATAAAAGAAAAAAAAATGTCAGAACAAATCTAAAGCGCACAAAAAACGCATTTGTAAGCGCTCAAAACCAATGGACTCAAATTATTGCACCAATAAAAATCAATTATTGCAGTCAACTTTCAAACATTTTTGAACCCTAATACTTTCGGAATTGCTGGGTTGCTGGATGCTGGCGACTATCTGACAATATTAAGAAGATTCAGCACCATTATAACTAACAAACAAAAAAAAATTCTAATACAAATGATCATTCGATCATTCAGTCATTCGCGCATGTCGCCAAAATTTGCAAATTTTAATGGCTATTTTGGGGAAATTTGTGTATTTGTAGCGGAATGTGTAGACGCTTTTGTTTTTTTTTTCATTTTTCTTTTCATAAAAAATCGTACAACAAAATCGAATTGATTAATAGAAATTAAGAAATGTTTTTGGAATTTCCTGAACAGCATTAAATATATTTGATCGTTAAACAAAAATTTTTTGGTATAAAAAGGCATCGTCAAACTTTCAAACAGCATTAAACAACTGCTACTGCTATACTGCTTAACGATATCATAGCCTATCGAACAAAAATCCAAAACATCAAAATGAAATTTTACGTGAGTATTTTGTGCTGAAATAAGTGAAATGAAAGTTTCGTTTAGTGTTGTGTTGTTTAATTTCGTTTTGCTTTGGTATATTAATTTTTACAGGCTATTATTTTATTTGCAATCATCGCACTTACATTTGCTGAAAATGAGGATCGAATTGCCAAATTGCTTCGTACCATTTCGGTTAGTCCAAAAAGTTTCCATCATAGTCATCAATTACCAAATGGAATCGAATCCGCAGCCACTCATGAAACGAAATATGTTGGAGATAAAGCTGTCATTGTTCACAAAGGTCATTATCAGCACATTGCTCCAAATGGTATCACATACATTGTTAGCTATTATGCTGATGAGACGGGATTTCATCCGACTGTAAGTTTTCACTACTTTTCATATATATCTCTCCCGCCCTCTCTGTGTATCAATAATAATAGTGAAATCATATTTATTTTAACTCATTAGCTGTACGAGTATAATCCAGCCCACGAAATAAATAATTATGGACCAAAAAAAGGTCAAACGAAAAAATAACATCGACATCGATGAGATAAATTCATTTTATAAATAACGATCAATATTTCGACGGATAAGCGCCACAATCCGGGATCGTTTTTTGTTTTTCTTCTTTAATTTATTTATTTATTATTATAGTTTTTAATATCGATATCGTTTCACGCTATATTGTATTCGATGTTCTCGAGAAAAGAATGAGAAATATCAAAATGAAAAGAAATAAAATGATGAATAAAACCGGATAATCGCCGGTCATGTGTAGAATATTGTTCATTTTAAAGTTAAATTTTTTTTTTCCATAATTGGATCTCTTTCGTACAGTTCCATCGTGGTTGGTAACGAAGAAATTTCGGCTTAGCATTTCCTGGTCATAATTAGAATTGAGAGAATAAAATAAAATAACGCAAAAAAAAAACGCAAAAAAAAACAACAAGAAACAAAAACGTTGAAATTTACGGATTTTCATTTAATTGATAACGAATAGCACGAGTTTAACACAATTTGTTAACAAATAACTCGAAAAAGACTAGTAAAAAAAGTTTTTTGTCTCACATTTTTCGTTCTTTTTACAAAAAATAGAAAATGTCTGTATTTTTATATAATATAAGTAATATTAATTATTATTAATATGTCAAAATCCTAAACATCTAAAGGTACAATCGAATATTTGGAATGATTTCAGAATTGAAACAAAGACATAGAAAAGAATATTTGTGTAAAAATAAAAGTTTTCCCTAACAAAAAAAAAGAAAAAAAAAAAGAAAAAATTGCAACGTTCCGTTTCGTTTTGTTCCGTTGGTGATTGTTCAAACTGTTTTGTGTGCGTGTGTTGACTTTTGACTTTGCTTTGGAAGGCTTTTGAAGGTGCTTAATAGTGTATGGAATAAATAAAATTGAGCAAACAACAACAACAACAACAACAAAGACAAAAATATTTGTCCAATCGAATTGTGTCAAACATTACAATGCAACATCTCGATATTTTCGATAATCATCAGAATCATTTCCAATGGATTGTCGGCTATTTGTATTGCTCAAATTAAAATATGGATTTGGATTAGTATAACCACCATAATTAGCAAATGGTTTTCGATGATTTGGTTTAAGATGTTGAATCATATGCATTGGAGGCGGTGGCCCATATACTAATTGCGGTTTTGGATTAAAATATGGAACATGATAATTTAATGGTGGCGGCGGAAATGTTGGTAAAATATAAAATTGTGATTGCGATTGATCGCATTGATTTTGTAGCAAATTATTTCCATATGAATTTAAATCATTTTTAATTGTAAGCGTTCGTAAATTTTCCAATGAAATACAATTGCGTCGTAATGATTTTGCACCTTTTTCGGATGATATTGTTTGATAAATTGGATCACCACCGGCCATCGAATGTTTTTCATGATCATCATTATTATTGCTATTGTTACGTTTGCTTTGGATTAATGCTGTTGATATTTTTCGATTATTGGATTCGGTTCGCATGTTTATCGATGGATTCGACTGGATTGCGGTTGTCTGTGAATTGGTGTGATTTTGATGATGATTTTGATTATTATTATTATTATTATTATTTGACATTGTATTGTGGGCATTGTTGTTATTTAAAGTTTGTTGATTTTCAATGTTTTGGATGCGACCATCGGGTGCATCCAGATCGGTGATCGGTGTTTTTGATCGCATTGACATTTGTGTTGGGATTATATGCCGGAAATCGAGCAATGATTGGGTCCGTTTCGATGCTGTATGGAACAAAATTTTCGATTATTATTAAATTTTTTCCGCAGAATGTGAATAAATTCGGATTAATTGGTATACTTACATTGCATTGGTGGCATTCCAATCAAATGTGATGGATCCAATCCAAAAATGCTGGCATTAAATTCATTTTGAGATGGATACATACCGTACATGTACGGAAATATCGGCAATGTGATTTGAGGTTGATGAATTTGTTTTGAATTTGGATGTGTTGGTGGCCCAATAAATGTTGGATTATCATAGCCGCTTGACTGGGATAGACGACGTTTACGGCGATGCATTGAATCATTTATGCGTGTTATTGCAGCTGATGCAGCGGCCGGTGATAATGGGGCCGGCATATCTGGTGATTGCATATGTAATCGTGTGGCTAAATTTTCTAATTGATTTAATATTTGACGTTCACGACGCCATCGAAGAGCCGTCGGTATTACACATAATAGAGCCGTACTATTGATCACTAATCGAATGAGGTATGTTATTATTTCGGTTAATCCGTGAATTGATTGCAAACCCTAAACAACAAAAAAAAATAAAAAATAAATAAAAAATAAATGAAAATTCAGTTGCACACCGAGAAGGATCATATTTCCAGACACTTACCCAAAATTGTGTGGTCATAATCATAACAAAAATCAATTCTGGAATTGATAACACTCCGACGACTACTGACCAACTGAATAAACCCCATGACAGTCCCTGAGTTTCGTTAGCAATTAAATATGAAAAAAAAAAAACAATTTGTATGAAAATCGATGAATTTATATGAGAATGCAAAAAGGTGAGTGAAAAAAAAAAATTAATGTTACCGTTGCGAGTCCATGAATCAATATCGTTGATGCAATGAACATGATGAAATATCCAGAGCACAAAAGATATGCATATATCGGTAAATCACCATGCGCCTCGAGAATCCATGATACTTCACATGAGAATGCTCCCAAATAGGTTACCTTTTGCATACAAATCAAAAGAATAAAGAAGAAGAAGAAGAAGAAAAAACACAACAAAGAATTGCATAACATCGAAACAAATTTGTTTCGCCGTTGGAATGAATATTGTGTGCTCTGTGTCTGTTAAGTCTGGGAACTTTATTATTATTTCAAAATGAAAGCTCAGCGCTTGTATGCAGATCGGTTATCGGTTGTTGGGCTTATGAAATTGCATATCAGCAGTGATCGGTAGCAATCAAGTGTGTCGTTTCCATTGGATTGTTTTTTTTTATATGGGCAACTAATTGAGCCAATGGAAGAGGAAGCATTTCCTGCCGCAGGACTAACAATTTCTTTATGGACCAAATAATGTCATATTTTCACGTAATAAGCAGAAGAAAAAAAAGTTCGGTACCCAGTGGCCCGAGGCCCAGACTTCGGTAATTCAAAATCAATTGTTTCGAAATGCCAAACGTGTCAGCCCATTTCAACTGTATTATAACATGAATTTTACGAAGAAAGAAGAACAATTTGAGGTTATGGTCATTCAAAGCACTGTGTGTCAAATCACTACAGTAAATTACATAATGAAAAATGTTTTAGTTTCCGAAAAAATAAAACGAGCCGAAGAATTTCCCTAAATTTTGATTACCGAATCGAATGCAATAACACCTTTTAAAACACACACACACACACTCAATTTTCACTTGAATCCATTCAAAATCCGATCTGAAACAATTGAAATTACACAACAATTGTTGCCATTTAAACTAAACAACATTTCTCATTACAATTTATTTCCCCACTAATTGCGTGTACAGCATCGAATTATGAATAAATGTCTCTTCCGTGAAGTGAAAAATAAAGAAACAAATTCAAATATTAAATTTAATCTTCATCATCTGGTGGTATTCCTAATTCGGCATCAGTCCATTGCGTTGCATCCGGATATGGAAATTCACCAACAATATGTCCCCAATCCCAGTAAAGATGCCAGAAAATCCACCACCACATAACTGAAACAAAATCATCATCAATCAATTGTTGATTTCTTTATTATTTTCTTCCCCTTTTTTTTCCTTCTTCTACATTCTGAATGAGATTCGTCAATTGTGCCGGATTAAAGGGACGACAACAAACTTACAGCCACCAATGACTTGACCCGCGGCTCGTTTCCAAAGTGGTAGTGCTGTATTCATTGAACGATACGTCCATTCTCCATGATATCGTACGGGTTGTTTACAATTTTTTGTGACCAATTGCAATGCATTTCCATTTTTGGTGATTTGTCCAATGCTTCGCATCAGAATTGGTGCTCGTGAAACAATCATGATTGAATATCTCTTTTTCGTTTATTTTTTAATTTTCTTTTTTTTTGTTCTTCTTTCGGCAAAAAAAAAAAGAATTGAAAACACCTTTTCAACACAAAACTATTTCAATTTGAAAATACTATTCCAGAATTGCGATGCGTAGAAAGTTCGAATTTGGGAATTTATTTAGAAACGGGGTTTTCAGCGACTCGACTCAGCGAATCGCAGAAAATTCCAATGATCACTTTTTTCGCCGTCACAATCTTTGTGTGTGATTATTTTTTTTCCTTCTTTAGATGTCTGATGCGAATGACAGCTTATAATACACTGCAAAATCGAAGAAACTTTGACATTTTGAAACCAACACACATGAACCCGGACAAATAGAGAAACGAATGAATGACGGTATTGGTGTGTACTATATCATACACAATAGTGTTGTGTGCGTACATATAACCGATTCTCGCTACCGTCAACTGCTTTTATATTCATAATGTTGAATACAAATTCACAACCGTTAATCGGGGCTTAACGCAATGCCAAACGATTTTGGAATTCAATTAATTTTTCTTTCAATTTTTTTTTTTTTTTTTTTTTTGAAATATTTTTTTATGAATACAAATTCTGAGCAACACGTTAGCAATTCCAAATTCATGTTATAATAACAATAAAATTAAGACTTAGACTTAAATGGTGTGCGTATGAATGGTAACTTACCAGTGACAAAAATGCTCCAATACAGCACAATGCAAATAAATTTGTTTTTGCAAATAAATTCCATATGTGTGAGCTCATGTGATTGATCATCGTCTTTTTGGTCTCGGATCCCATATCGATTGTTTCGACTTTAATTGGTTCCATTTTGATTCGTTGTTCATTCAAATCGATTCAATTCTCAAATCGATTTTGTTTCGTTTTGTTTTGATTTGATTTCTTTTTTTATTTAATTTTATTTTTTTTTCGTATTGAAATCCAAAAAGAAAGCAAATCCTTTGATTGTCTTGCAGAAGGATTTGTTTTCGTTGATTTAAAATGAATTTTTCATCAATTAAATGTAACAAAACACTTTTTAATGAATTTTCATTGACATCTATGATCGATCTGATCGTCGACGATGATTATTATTATTACCTATTTGCAGCATCTCTTATTTAGATTTTTGTCTTTTTGTTTTTTTCTTCACAATTTTCGGCTCTCATTCAGCACTCTCAGCGTGCTCTTTTGTTTACTTATATCTGTTATAAAGATGATTTTTTTTTTCACTTCTCTTGCACATTTCGAACAGATGAAAAAGAAGACGACGATAATTTTCTATTCAAAAAATTCCACATAAAACACACACAAAAATTACCATCAAATGAATTGCGTAATTTTTTTCTCGATCGGTTTTTATTTTCTTTCTTTTCTCTTTACTTCGTTTGAAAATATTTGTCAGTTTCAAGTTTTAAGCTATAAACTTGTTCAATATATTACGTATTCTCCTTTAGTTAGTTTTTTTTCTTCTCTCCTTTAGGTGGTTTTGTTTTGTTTAGTTTTTTTTTTTTTTGGTTAACACGATTGTTCATTTCGGCATAAAAAAAATTTCCGAATTCAAATGGTGTTGTGTTTCTCATTTGAAGGTGGATTTACTTTTGTAAATCATTCTTCAAACGCCAGAAACTCTTCATCGAACTCACACACAATTGATTCATTTACATAGTAGCGCTCATCATTGTTTCTCTCAATTTATTCCATCATCAAATAGTACTAGCATTAGCAGCGTGCAATAGCAGCAATGTATCAACAAACAGCAGGCAACTATCATATCTTATACATCGTTCATGTCAACATTTGTTGTCAACATTCGATTGAAAGTGGAGCTTGAGAATGCTTGCGGCAACAATAGCGAATCTTAAATAAAGAAAAAGAAAGAAGAAGAAGAAAAAAAACGATATTTCAATCAAAAATTGTAGGTACTTATTGAAAACTCCTTCTTCTTCACATCCCAATGCAACCAATTGGATTACGATAGGATTATTTTATTTTAGTGTTTTTTTTCTCTCTCTCTCAAATTAATAAATATTCATCAAATCAGTATCAAGTTTTGAGTATAAAGAAAAAGAAATTCATTGTTTTCATTAATTATTGAATAAAATTTAAATTCGATATTAGCATGCGTGAGAGAGCCATTCAGTGCTTGGTACGTGCAATGTGCACCATTATTCAATTCTCTGAACTCTTGAATATATGTTGAATGGAAATTGAACGGTAACGGCAAATAGAAATGATCATTATAATGATTGCTTTTATAAATATATATATATATCATGTGGCGTATGGCTATTCAACACCGGTTTAAAATGTATGTGTAATTGGATTCATTGAACACTTTCACCGCAAACGCACTTTACACATTTATGTTTCGTTTTCTGCGTGTTAATACACACTCAACCTGTGCAGCAGCAGCAGCAGCAGCAGCAGCAACAACAACTACAGCTCAAATGCACCTCATTATCAATTCGAAATCGGTTTTCTTATTTTTTTTTCTTCTTTATTTCTTCTTTTATTCCATTTTCCATCCAATACTGGCCTGACAATGGTGAGGCCTGAACGAAAAAGAGAAGAAACGAAAAAAAAACCCAACCACAATAACATTAAATTCATTCGATACAAATATCCGCTTCTTTGGCCATTTCAATCATGCAACGAATTTTTTTTTTTTTTTTGATCGCTTATATTCGCAATTTGTATCGTACAAATTCACTTCTTTTCCAGCCAATTCATTAAGCATTGTGTTGATTCTCTTTTCCGCTGTTTTTTTTTTGCTTTTTGTTTTTCTGTTTGTCTATTTGAAACCCGAAACCGAAAATGAATTTCAATGATATCTTCTTTTTGAAATTTTGCACGCTGCGCATTCGAATGTTTATTTTCAGTCTTTATTCCGAATGTTCCAAGTTCTCATGGTGTGAATGAATGATTAGTGGTGGAATGTGTATATTTATTCATAATATGACATAATCACATTCCACAAAATTTTTAAATTTTTTTTATTCAATCATCACACCTTTTGTGATCGTTATAAAGAATTTCAATTCACCTTCAATCTCATCATCAATTTTGTATGAAAGAAAATGAAAAACAAACAAAAATCGTTCGCATTGATGATCATAAATCATAATTCATAAGAAAGAAAAAAAAAACAGCAACAAAAAAAAATTTGAATTTCTTCTTCCTGAAAAATTGTATATCGTTGTTCTGGGCGCAATGTTACTGATGTTGTTGCTGTTTTCATTTGAAGCCGCTAAACTTATTATTATCAATTCCATTTTGTTTTATTGTTAAACAAAAGTGGCTTTGAGAAAAGTGAGCCCTGTGGGCCATAACACAAAGCCAACTGAGATGCTGAGAAATAAACGAAATAAAATTTTAATACATAATCATTCAGTTTTATTATTATACAATGTGGATGATCATATTGGAAGGAAGACATGAAAAAAAAAAAAATTGAAAATTCAGATGCAACAAAAAAATTGAATAAGATTTGAATATTGAATTTAGTGCTTGGGAAATTCCTGCAATTCTCTCATCATAAAGCAGACAATGCGATTCCGGATGGGAATATTGTTCCGTGTTCCAATCCAGTTCCAATCAACGAAAACAATTCTCATGGATGATAATAATACTGTTTTGAAGTTGCTCATCGTTACTAGACTCACATACGCATAAACTTTTTTACCGTGGCTGGTTGACTGAGCGATCTACAAATGGTTCATCATCAGTACCAAGTACCATAAAAAGTGACATAAAAATAATAGTCATTAAACGTGTATAAATAATTATTATGATTATCTAAGCGACATTGAGATCATAAAATCTGGATCGAATGCAAATTGAATGTAATTTTGCATGTGTGCAACTGTGCAATCAAACGATGCACTCTATCCATTCATTTCTATATTCAACGATGCCAATGGAGCATTTGGCTCTGTTTTAACTTGAATCAGCTGATCGCTGGCTATTTAGTTATTGAATTCAATATCGGAATGTGAATTGATTTAGAAAAAAAAAATCCAATAAATCATATTTTTTTATTGAATGCTTTGATTCGATAACAAAATCAAATGCAAATCAATTCGATTCAATTTTCCCAATGAATATTAATATAATTAATGAAAAACCAAAATACGAAACTACAACTTAATACATATAAATATTAAACAGATATTAAATAAACAACAAATCAAATTTTCACTGAATAATTAATTATTATTATCAATCGTCATATCGATATAATGAAATAAGCGCCGACGATCGATAAAAAGCAATGAAAAACCTAGTAATTATTATCGATCATCATCATCGTCATCTATTCATACAAAAAGTTACCCCCGGCAAAGCAACTAAACACAAAACGCAAATGGAATCGAGAGAAAAAAAAAATGAAGCATAAAAATTACGACGAAAGTTTGTTCTATGGCAAGTATAAGTAATTTGTAATGAAGATGAAAGCTTTTGATTATTATTTTTATTTGTTGTTATCTGAAGAGGCTTCAGCTTCTTTTTTGGTTTTTCATTTCGAATTTGAATAAATCTAGTCGTAAAATCGACACGAAAGAAAATGAAAATTTAATTTTTCGATTTCTCTTTTTTCCAGTCTCAGTAAACCGGTGAGCAGGTTTAAATAGTTTCGTTTAATTTAATTTTTGTTTTGAAATTATTTTCATGATTTTTTTTTCGTTTTGTTCGTTTGATGTTCATCTTGTTTCAGAGAGCTGCAGCAACCAAATAAAACATCTAATGTCTTAACAATGTAATTGTAAACGATTCCTTATCTTTTTCATTCATTTGATTTTTTCAGTTTTTTTGGTGTTTGCTGTTTGTTTTTACTCCTCCAAAGAAACACTTTCATTTCACAAAAGTGAATCAGAATATTAATTGTTGATAAATTGCTTTCGTTTGGCATTTGTAATTGAGATGTTTCATGATTTTCATGGAAAACAAACACGAAACGAACGAGAAGAAAAAAGAAAAAAACGACGACGGGGAATCGATTTGAATCGTAATCTTGATTTCCGAAATGTACGGTATTTTACACATGAACAATATTCCTGTTTTGCCATTTGAGTTCGGTTAGATACGGGTGGCAAATTGAATGAGGTTATTGGATCAATTTTTTCTCTAATAAGTCATCTAATCAACCCACATTCTGTCCATATCGGTTGCCTATTGGCTCCTGCTCGCCTGCATTATGCCTATTGCCAAATAGGAGAAGAAGAAAACACGTATATGTAATTTATAATTTACAATTATGTCAAATGCAACTGGTTTTTTTTCTTCTCTTCTCTCCATCTGGGATCCCAATTAATGATTATAGTTTATTGTTTATATGTAGTATACGATACGTTCCGACTACATTTCGTTTTACGCACACGAAAGAGAGAGCGAGAGAGAGAGAGAGAGAGAGAGAGATAATATTTATTTTATATATTTAATATTAACTGTAATATTGATGCCATGTGCCCAATGCACAACCATCAACTCAATTCTCTCAAGTTTTTTTCTTTTTTCAGTAACACCGACTGAAACTAAGTCCAGGAGTTGCAATTCAAATTGATGTGGTAAAGCGGGCAATTTTCATATATATATATATATAGAAAAAACACAAAACAAAATGAAGCGAGAAAAAGAGAAAAATAAACGATTTCAATATGAAATTATTATGAAAGTATTTGCAATTACCACCGAAACAGGACCGTTTTTGGAGCAATAAAATTGCATAAAATGCTGAATAATGATGATTGATTGAAACTGGATTTTTATTTATTTCAATAGAGCAATGACATGATTCGGATTCAGATTTTTTTTTTCTTTCTTTCTACCATTTGCCAATTGAAAACGCAACAAACAAAAAAAAAGGAGCAACAACCAATTTTTGTTGACCATTTTTACGATTTGGCACCTACATGCTGTCATAGAAGCTTTTTTTTTTGAGCAATTCAATAATTATTTTCATGACTCGAAGTGAACAAAAAAACAAAACTAGCTACGAATCTAACTGTTTATTGAGAATTTGAGACAAACGAAACGAATTCGTAAATATTCATTGTATATTGCCTGTTCACTGTTCATTGCTTATTTTTATGAATGTGAGATGTGTGCACAAAATTCACCTTCGAATGATGTTTTTGGCTTTAGGCAGTTTGTGCACAAAGTTTATTATTATTCAATTTTTCCGATTCAAAATTCAACTTTTGGTTTTTTTTTTTTTAATTTCTTTCTGTCTTCATTTTGGGCTGTTGCTTGAAAACGGATTAATATGCAACACAATGATCAACGTTTTATTTAATCAATACTTAATATGCATAAATGAAATTCAATTTGGCATAACGCACAACGCACAACAAACATGCGACATATTCGATATCCACCATCAAATCTTCACACACCAGAACATACAAAAATTGAATGAAATAAATGAAATGTATGTGAAGAGAACGGAAGAAAAAACAAAACCGATGCGGTTATTTTATGCGTACGACATAAGGCAAACCACAAACAATCGAGAGACAAAATAAGCAAAATGAGTGAATTGAATGAATAAGTGTAGAGGTAACAAAAGAAAATTTTTAAATAAAAAAAAAAATAAAAAATTAACGAAAAAAAAACAATAAAGAAGAAAATTAGAAAGAGGAACACGACGATTCATTGTTTGTAATAATTACACGTTTCATTTGGTTGACAGAATGGCATTTTTTGTTGTTGTTGTTGCTATTCGCCGAATGAATGAATCAGCCAAAATTAGCTTTGGCTTGGGCGTGAGCTTGGGCTATGACTTGCTTGGTTCAGAGGTTCCAACATGATTTCTTAAGCATGAACATTGAAAATGAATCATCGAGGTTTTCGATGGCCCTTTCGGCCATACAAAAAAAAGAAAAGCTTAATATTTTGCCCAGTTGTCGCATGCTTCTCTGAAACACAATAAAATTGCACGATCTTCAAACTTTGGACATTTCAAGATCTTAAATTCGAGATCATTTTCGTTTATGTTGATTTAGGCCGTGCGGTGCGCATGCTATACTAATTTGGTTCACAAATAAATACACCGATGGCTGGCACAGAAAAAAGCACACGCAAATTGTCAGAATTTTGTCACGTTTTCCATAGTACAACAACAACAACAACAACAAGAATTAGTCTGTCGTTAACCAACAAAATCATAAGAACTTATAATAAATATCATATTAAACCCTACAAAAATCATACCACCAGAATATGTATTTGGATTTGAGTTTATTGTGAGATTAATATTTGCATTTTATTTTTTTTTTTCTTCTTTCAGTGGGCGCGTAAAGCGCAAAATTTACGGCAAATATTATACTTGAAACACTTATGCATATTATGACTATGATGAGATGACTAACCCACAAATAAGCAACAAATAGTTGAAGAAAAACAACAACAACAACAACCGATATTCACAAATGAAGCGAAGGGAAAAACAAGGAGATACAAATGAATGAAACATCGCCGACCAAAAAAATCGACCAACCGACGAATCGACCGACATTTTTTGCGCGTATATCAACTGCGCTTACTGGGATGAATTCAATCAATGCACTTCACCAGACAAAGGCCCCCCCCCGAAAAAAGAACAAAATCCATTCCGCAAAAAAAAAAAATGACAATTAAAATTTATTAATATGTACTTTTTTGGGAAATACATGAAACGATAAAATGAGCATCGAGATTGCAATAAAAGTCGGATATCATAGCGAAACAAAGGCCTTTCAAATTGACACTCATTTTTGTTTTGTTTTGTTTTGTTTTTTTTTTGGAGTCCAACGAAAAAGAAATAAACTGTTTTTCGGAATTGTTACCATTTTTCTCATTGCTTTCTGTCTGTTTCATGTTGGACAAGGAGGGCTGTCGTGTTTTTGTTGTTGTTGTTGTTGTTGTTGCTCAAATTGGTGAAATTGATCAAAAACAAAGAAAAAGACAACAGAAATAAATCGAAAAACTACAAACAATAGCAATGGTGCAGATATTAGGAAGTGAACAATGTATCAGTTGCGTTCTCATGTGAATTAGTACACAAACACACATACATACACACACATACACAATATTTCTTTTAATTGTAATATAAATAAGAAATTAAAATGATAAAATAGAAGCCTAGCACAGAACACATAATGCAATGGGTCTGACCAAAGTATTGTTGCGATCATCAAACATTTCACCGAAATAAAGAAAAATAAAAAGAAGAAGAAGAAAAATGCAATTTGACAAACGAACTCAATATAATAATACATAATACAACAATCAATCGGGTGGCTTACCCGATTAACGGGCAAACTTCTACTAACTATAATATTAAATATGGAATGCGATGCAATGAATTTGATGATGATTGAATGTAAACAAAAGATTTTGAATGAAATGACACCGAGAAAAAAACGAACATGCACATTACCAGTAAAACGACGAACCCAATTCTTTTCCACAAAACAATGAATTGTGACTCAGGTCCCGGCTCAGTCAGTGTTTTTACGCCGTCAAAGCAACAATAAAAACAGAACACAGCTTCACTTTCTCCCAAAAATACACAAATCCATTCAATTTGTTGCCGGATTTTGTTTAATTTTATTATTATTTTTGTTTTGGTTTTTTTTTTTTGTCAAATGACAACCAAATGTACTTAATAATGTCAACACAAGAATCTCGATTCTCGTGGTCGGCTGACTCGATTGGTGTCGATCGTTGTAGCTTATTTTTCAAATATCAAACTTTACTTCAAACTCTTTAAACACCATTTTTTTTTCTTTTGAATCAACAAACGACAACACTGAACTGTTTCCACTAAATAACAACAATAAAATTATGATCCAAAATTGGCACTGCATAAAAAACGTTGATGGATTTTTTGTATTGTGTTTGGATGATCGATTTTGATAATAACAAAAAAAAAAATTAATTGAAATTCTTTATTTTGTTGTTTTACAAATGAGAGAAAGACAATAGCAATGTTTAAACGTCGTCGATTGGTCGTCATAGACGAAAATACATTTCTGCTCTCGTTAAATATTCTGTTGTTGATCGGTTTATTATCTTCTTCATTTTTTTTTTTTTTTTTGTTTGTTTTTTCTCGTTGTGTATTTTGTTTATTGAACACTACGTACAATGTGAAGTTTGAGCGTGTTCACGATTCACTCTGTATTCAATACACATCCATTCAATGGAACGTTCGGTATGGAACTAACTTATGGACGAAATGTGTGATATGTGATTTTGGGTCTATAAACTGGTGCTTTTTTCTTCTTCTTCTTCTTCTTTTTCATTTTTCCCTCCCGTTCCGTTGTATGTGTCTATCATTTATGAGCTGTTAGCTGTTAGCTGTTGCATGTACTGTTAGCACTATACCAAACAAGATATTTGTATTTTATACCTCAACGGATCTTTTGGATTTTTCATTCGGCCAAATGAGCGCTTGGCTTTAGACGGAGAGAAAAAAATTCCGTTTGAGGTGAAATGATTGGTTAATGATTAAACTACGGTAAAAATTGATCTTAATGTTTTTGATTCGGTATTCTGCACTCCGCTCGGATAATGTAATAATCAAATGTATTTTGATTTTTTTTCTTTCTTTCGTTCATTTCATCCGTTTGTCGGATTTTTTTTTTTTTTTTTTGTTATAATTTTCTGTGCTCCTCCTCATATGTGAAAAAGAGAGAGAGAGAGAATCGTTTTGTTTGCTCCCTCCGATCCGATATCCAGCATCCAGCAATACGCAAGCAACCATGGACTTCACATACCGCTAGTTAGTTTCGGCTAATCAATATACGCATTATTTTCATTGAATGAAACAATAATAACAGCTACTGCAACAGCACAATGTGCTCAATACTTTCAATCCGAAATTTCGGTTAATATGCGAATTGAAATGAAAAGCGAAAATTTAATCTTCATTTGCTGTTTTTTTTGTTTTCTTCTCTGAATTTATTAATAATAATCAGTTTTACTTTCATTTTTATTTCTTTGCAAAATTTCCAATTTAATTAAATTCATTAATTTTCAGCTAATGGCATCAATTTGATTGGAATATCAGTGCAATGCTTTGAATCAATTTTTGCTTGCAACATTTGGAGAAGACGATCGATTTGTGGGGTCTTTAATTTTCGTTTGTTGAGCATGTCATAGGCATTTTGGGGCTTTCCGGCTAACATCGAACTAAAATATGGAAAATTCAGTTGTTTTAACGTTTTTTTTGGTTTTTTTGGTTTTTTGAATAAAAATTTTGTTTTTTTTGTTTTATGAAAGATAATAATTAAATTACATGAGTGCAGCACCCTCCAAATCGCCTGTTTGCTCCAAATATTTCAGCCATTCGGTAATAATTTTATCGAAAATCATATCCTCCGGCTCTTTATATGTTTTTGCAATGCACAAAGCCTCACGATAATGTTTTGCTTCACATAATTTAGCAATTGCTTCGTTTGATTGATGCACCGCCAACATATATGGTATTGCCAGAAATGTTAAACCTTTATCCAAACATTGATTCATAAATGCCAAACAACAATTTTTCCAAAATCTGTAACATAAAGCATTATTTTTGTTTTTTTTTTTTCAAATTAATTTTGTTTTATGTCAAGTGTGGCATATGTGATTACATACTCATATGAAATGCTTGGAGCCAATGCTATTTCTTGTTCGGTTAAACGTTTTGCTTCGATGCTTTCGATTAGTTGGGCTTTTAGTTTGTGATTCATTTGTGGAATCAATACATTGCCGATGGACTCAGTTCGGGAACCTTGATGATTTTTCACTAGGAAAAATGCAAAAAAAAAAATATAATAATAATTTAACATCAGATTCAATGAACTGAAATTCGGGTGAACTGGTAAAGTTACATTCAATCATCAAAAGCTCTTGGACATCGTCACGCGTTCCGAACAATTTCCCATGAAGAAAGCTATCATCATCGGTACTATTTTCATCGGAAGCGAGCGACGGCGCTTCAAGCATTTTTTCCAAATGTTTCAGGGATTCTTTGTGTAGTTCCTTGTTGGTTAAATACAAAACCGTCGTGTAATTCAATTGAATAGCCGCTGTGGTGTTCGGTGTTGCTGCTGCTGCCACTGCTGTATCTGCCGCTGCTGTATCTGCCTCGGCAGTAACATTTTCAGCAGACTCTATTGATGCTGCCTTTTTCTCCAACTTGCGGAGTTTATTTTTCTCTTGTGACCGAAGTTTGGCCACATCATTTGGATGTAATACGGCCCATTGAACGATTTCGGATGGTTTCTTTTTCTTTTTAGCTTGGAATTGACCGATGTCAGCGATCAATCTCTTTCGAACGTCGAATATATGAAGTGTTTCCGATTGGCCAGAACATAAAATGAAATTTTCATCTATTTCAAAACGGAAAAAATACGATCTTAATGTTATTGGAATTGATTGATTTTGGATGTCGAATTTTTTTTTGGCGGCCACTTACCGCTCGGCATGAATAATGCACAAAACATTCTATTTTCATATTCATTCCATGCAATGCAATCCATCGTTCGAGCATCCCATACACGGACCGTATTATCAAAACTACATGAAATCAATCGATGTTCAGACGTATTGCTCCATGTTATCGATGTAATGCCCGATTGATGGCCAACCAATTCACCCATTCTACAAAATGTGGCCACATCATCATCGGTGCCCAATGTAGCTTCGTATAGAAAAATTTGATTCTCATTCGTGCCGATGGCCAATTTTAATTTATTCACCTCGGACCAGGCAATTTCGGAAATATATTTTTTTGATAGTTTTTCAGCGAAGATTTCCTGAAAATTTGGGAAATCAAATTGTTTTATTAAAAAAAATTTTTTGTTTTTTTTTTTCAGTATTTTTGAATTGGCTGATGGCATTTTGTGGTGACTCACTTTTTTTAGATTATCATTTTTGAAAATCATAAATTCGCCATTATTCAAACCAATTGCAACAAAGTATCCCATTGTACGAACACATGAAACGCCCGTATGGAATGTAACGAACTGATGTCTGTCATTTTTGAATGAATTTTCATTGAAAATCATGAGCCTATTGCTGCTGTTAGCGTAAACAAGATATTTTGTTGGATTTGCTGGATCTTCACCGAATGTCAAACTGTAAACATCTTTACCGTTAAAATTTCGCATAAGATCGGGTGCATTTGAGGACTTGGCGACATTAAAGATGCCAACCTATAAATTAAACAAACAAAATCAGCGTACAATTTCTAACGTCTCTAATTTCTGGTGTTCACAGTGTATGTATACATACTCGGCCTTCACTTGTACTGAAACACAGAAGATTTTCATTGGTTGGATGCCATGCCAGGGCTATAACTTTGGCTTGAATTCGGGATGTAAGTGATTGATTTTGGATAATATTTCGTTTGAGGGTGGACAGTGATAGAATACTTATTCGTTTGTTATTGCCTGCGATCGCAATTCTAAATGGACGAAAAATGAAAATCCAATGTTAGGCGATTATTTGAATTCACAAAAGGCGAATGATGATGATGTATTTTTTTTTTTTCATACTTATTCGGATCATGAGGACTTTCACGCATTGTAAGCATTCCTATTGGCAATGTGCTCAAATTAGCTATTATTTCACTTGATTCATTGTCAAATTGATGACACACAATATTCAAATAAATTGAAAATGTCCAAACCAATGGCTTAGCATCAACATAATCTACATTCGAACATAAACCTGTCACAGCCACATCGGGATATTTTTTATCTTTTTTTACAAATTTAGACCTTATTGATGAAAAAAAGAAAAAAGAAAAGATAATCTCAAATAAAATTCATTTCGAGTGTTTGCTCAATCAATCGCTAGCAATCTTACGTTTTCGAATCAAGTTTCCACAATGACAATTTGCCATCGGGCCCATTAACAATGAATTCATCAGACTTTATCCAAACGACAATGCAATTTGTTTCTGAAAAAAAAAATTCAATGAAATATCGTTTCATTTTGGCTCAAATTAATTTCGTCGTTATCGAAGGCCGAAGGCCAAAAAGCTTACTCGGAATGGGCGATTTGCCGGGTTGTGATTTTAATTGGATTGTATCATGGATCGAACCATTGTCAACATTCCAAATAACAACAAATGGCTCTTGTGCACCAGACGCCAAATAAATTGTCTCTTTTTCCTGTGCTTTTAATTCCATTGTTTCCGGTTCGATTTGATTTGTATCCAATTTGCCATGACTTTCATCCAAATTTGTACTATCTGTAACATTTTCGTCTGGATCGCAATCATGAGCCGATGAACAAACATAACTGTCATTAGCATTATCATCTAATTTTAAATTCTTAATATCCGAAATATTAACGGCCGATGTGTCACAATTTGTTTCAGAACCATCCGTATCGGATTGATTCGATCGAATTTGATCGCGCAATGATTGACATGCCTCGGTAAAATCGAAATTTTCATTTTTTGCACCCGTATGCCGATCGTCTGTCTCAACTTCATCGATTGATGTATCGAGCTTCGTCCTGGATTTTTTCGATTCAGTTATTGTGCCGAATTCTTCTTCTAAATAATCAAACGAATGAATGTCAAACATATCACCGGCATCAACAATCGGTTTCGGTGGTTCTCGACCTTTTTGTTTCTGTTTTTTTGGTGGTTTTTCGTTTGGATGGCTAACATTCAATTGTGACAGCCGTTCGGTGACACCGTTAACAATATTATTTTGTGTAGCCGCCGATGGCTTCCACGAAGTCCAATGCAATGACACGATTTCCGTATCATGTGAACGCAATTTGTGCAAAACTGACGTTTCTAAATTTCAAAAAAACAAAAAACAAAAAAACAAAAAAAAATTATAATTCGAAAAGACAATCAATTGAAATATGTTCGATAATTCCGAATGAAAGCGAAAATGTTACCTTTCAAATTTACAATGGTAATCAATCCATTTTTGGAACCAAGTGCCAAAATATTTTCATCATATGGTGATGCTTTTAACACACTAATTGTACCACGTTTCAGTATAAAATTATCATCAAAAAGTTTGTATGTATTCGATCGCATACAATATTTAACAAATGCATTGCGATCAATGGACAAAACTTTGCCAGATTTTGTGATACACATTGCGCCACCCAATTGTGAATCATTACCACCATTGGTGTCGTTACCTTTCACATGAGCTCGATGTCCACGACAAATTTTTTGTGAATTTAAATTCCATACCGAAACGACATTTTGTTCATTTAATGTGACAAACCAGTTGGTGCTTTGCCAAATTGGATCACAGACAATCGCTTTGAAACTGTCAATTGGAAAAAGAAGTAGACAAAAAAAAACCAAAAAAAAATTGGATAAATTTAATGGAAAAAATTCCGAATTGAAGCCAAAATATTCAAAATGAAATACGAACTGATTATGTGTTTGAATTATTTGAATATTTACTGCACCATCATCACCAGCTGCATTCGAATCAAATGCTGGAATATATGCGATCGATGTATTATTACCAGCAATATATAAAATTCCATTATCCGGTGTACATGCCGCTGGTGTAAACCATGTGGGCGATGGTGGAATACGAAAATTATGCATTTTCTAATTTTTTATCACAAAAATAAATTCGCTAAATTTAATTTTGTTTTTTAATTTCTCCTTTGAATTTTCCCTTTCGAAATGACAATGTTTTAATTTTCCGCCTTCAGTCGTTCAGGAAAAAAAAACAAAAGACAAACTCTAATGCGCAACTTAAATTAACAGCTGATTGTTTTTTGAGTTGATTGGCGCGCTCTAAGCATCAAATCAGAACAAATTTTACTATCTGTCAGAATTCAAGCTTGAACAGTATGACCACAACGAGAAAATTTTTATTTTCCATCGGATTCCATCAAATCAACTTTCTAACCTTGCGGTATATTTTCCAAGTCTTTGCCTATTTTGTCCCATTCAAATCGATCTCGACTCAAAGGATGAATAGATTTGAATACATTTTTCATTGGCTACAATAAATCCATTCCAAAAGAATTCCGCTAATCAAAACAAATGTTTTGAGAAAAATACCAATTCAATATATCCGTGGCGCCATCTTTGTTCCGGCATCGAATCTTTGTCTCGATTTGTTGCGTAAATATTATCGAAGAATGGATGGAGAAAAGCGAATATCGTAAATGTTCGGTGAAAGAAAATGTTTTTTTATTTTTTTTTTTTTTTATTTTTTTTTTTTTTTGTTTTATTCAAGAGCTGTGCTGCCATCATATCTGTCAGAACATTATAAAGGATGCAGTTATTTACACGTAACATTTGCGTCGTGGTGAAATTTTGTTCTAAAGTGTGAAATACATTTCACAGTGAGAAATTTTTTTTTTTAAGTAAAAACATTTACATTTTAGTGAAGAGCAGAAAAAAAAAGTCAACATTGAAGCATTTATTGAAATAAAATAATTATTTTTGCCCACAAAAGAAAAAAAAAGAAAAACAAAAACAAAAAAGTGAAAAACAAATAATATTTTATCGAAAATCGACAAAAACGGGCGATAAACGCGACGTCACAACAACGAAACAAAACGTGAGTGATAAAATCCAATGTAGACGAATTCATTATTATTATTATTATTATTATTATAATTATTGAAGTATGGTCCCATGCCGAGTGCGATGCAAACAAATCAAATTTTACTACTCTCATTTTGTGATTGTGTGTTTGGTTTGAGTTTGATCCCCATGTGTGTGTAAGTGTAAAATTGTTTTTAGTTTTTCGTTTTTTTTTTTGGTTTCGAAGACGACCAGAATCGATGAATTGATGAAAAATATGAGGTTTCATTGAAGTTAAAACTTATATGTATTTATGTCACAATATTACAATATGACATTAGGTATTTGAGGTGCGACAAATGATTTATGAAACATACAAAGTATTGTGACGATAAAATCATTGTTATTGGCATTTAGATTGATATTCCATAAATAAAACCAACAACAATAGCATTTGTCAAACGTCAGCTTCAATACTTATCACTTATCAACAAATCTACAAACAAAAGTCCACAAAAATCCACAACAACAGGGAAAAGTTGAATCTATATTATTCGGTTCGACAGAAAACCAAAGACAATTTCAAGAATAATTTGAATGGATAAACGAACTGGTATTTTATATGAGGTCTCTCCATAAATAGATTTAAATGGTTTTTTTCTTTCCTTCATTTTTTGATGATGAGAGAAAGACGTAAAAGAAAAACTTGCATATCTGGCTTTAAAATTGTTTCAAAGCTCAAGAATTATGTGTCGTTTTTCTGTTTTCTATTTGATTTTTTTGGGAAATATTCGCAGTAATGAAGATTCATTCATTTGTGTCTGACCTGGGATATCCTTGGAAAATGTTACATAATTCTATTGATTGAGCGGGTTCTGCACTTAAGCGAGTTGAACGGATACCATTTCTGAATAAAATAGCTGCATAAAACGGCCAAATCCTGAAAAAAAAATATAGCATTCTAATTTGAAATAAATGCAATGACCACGAAATGGTATTTGAATTCCCACATTCAAATATATAAACAGAATTCGAAAATGAAAATGAAAATGAATTAAAGGCAGAATCCAATCGTAACGAATTCAAAAATATGCACCACAGGTCAAACTAAGCTTAAAAGAATTATCAAAAATTCGTCGTCTCCAAACGAAACGAAATTGAAAATACATATGATTTTTCTGAGAACTTTTAGAAAATTTGAAAAATTTATTAAGTTCTATTAAAACCTAAGGAATCCTTCTAATAAAGGATCTTATTTTGGCATTGTGGAGCACAGCTGGTCGCTTTCGAATTAGGAAGCATCATAGAAAACCTAATAATTTTCATTTGACCTTATATATCCCAAAAGATCCTGATGAAATTCCATGAAATCTCAAAAGAAGTCCCAAAAAAAAAAACGAACACTAAAACCCAAATTTGTCCTCTCAAATGTAGGAATGCACCTTGTGGTGCATAAAATACAACATTCGAAGGCTATACAAAGCGCAAAGCGATAACAATGCAAACACAATCTACCCATACATTTTAACCTATTTTATTATTATTAAAAAAAAATACCAAAAAGTAGCTAGGAAAAAAAATAAAAAATAAAAAGGGAATTCAATTGTAAACAATTCCATTCAAACGTTCTAATTGGTCAAATACAATCATACATTGCAGATTCGATCAAATATGTATATCGTTTCGATTTTCAAAGCACAAATTTCTGAAACGAAAAATTTGATAATTCCTTTCCTGTCGCACGTTTGTATGTTCGTTTTCTTATTTCTTTTCGTCGATTCCAGCGTTCGTTCCGAATCGAATGGAAAAAACCGAAATAATTTGAAAGTCAATTGTTTATCCTTGAATCAAAGTAAAAGAAAAAAAAGTAAAAAAATATATATTGGATACAAAGAGTATGTAAAAATTGTACAAAAATAAAATGCAATGGAACAGAAACAACAAAGAAACAAATATGAATAAAAGAAGAAGAAGTCGAGAATAAGTGAAAAAATACAGAATATACACATGAAAATGGAACAAAGTATTCAGAAGTGGAGTCGTATCGATAAGTGTGTGTTAATTGAAGGGTTTTTCTTATTTTTTTTTTTTTTTTTTTTTTTTAATTTCGTGCAAATCTATATCGTCTTCTTTTGGTGCCGACTTCGACTTAATTGAGTTTCAGTTGGCCAGAGACTTGTGTTTAAGGCGCCTATACTCTGCAAGGCCATTGTTTACCGCTCCAAATATAATATTGAGAGGAAACCAAAAAAAGAAAAACAATGTTAACTATCGTTTTACCATCAGGAGAGTATCAGCAATACGATCGAGGCCGATAAAAAATCAAATAGATCCCTGAGCCGAAATATATTGCAGCTACATTTCCATGAAAAACAAATAAGTGTACGCAATTAAATTTTAACATCAATTGATATTTTATTGAAATTCAAACGTGTGCGGCAAATGATCACATGCACTGCATATCTCAGGTCATTCACGTCAGCATTTTAAATTCAATATCAATTACATATTACATTATGTTTTTTTTGTGTTAATGTGGCCGAGTGCCGTTTACCGATACTCAAGTTCCTCGATATTATAAAAATACACATGAATGGCAAGCGATTTGTGTGTGTCTGATATCGTATACCGTTTTATATTTACACATATCTCACGCTGCGGCTCAATCAATCTCGTTAACTGTTTGCGCTCAACAAGCACCATTTCAAAAGGCCGGCTTTCAAATCAATTGTAGATTTTGTTCATTTTGATACATACGCAAGCGTTCATCTCATATTCAATAATCATCATCATCATCATCATTTGCAGCATACGAACACACAGTAATGAAAAGAAAGAGAAAAAAACAACAGCGATATAGTATTTAATTTGATGACATTGCAATGTGATTGTTTGTGGAGTGTATTTGTTTAATCAGGCTCGTTGTTTATATGTTTACGATGAAAACAGGCAATTAAAAAACAAAAAAAATTGGAAATTGATAAAAATAACATCAACAACAACAACAACAACAACAACAGAGAATATTGAACGAACGTAAGAGCGTAAAAATTCGATCAAAAGTGGAAATTCATCGTACGACTCTTGCCGATTTCTTGTCACTCTCCGTTTCCCATTGTTAACCTCTCCAAAGTGTGCTATTATATAATTAGGTCAGTTCTTCGTTTGCAGCTCTTCATTTTTGATGCCTGAATGTATACAATTACTGATAACAAATATGCAATTTTCGCTAATGAATTGAATTCCAATTCTAATAGTTTTTCCCTTTTTTGGATCCACTTTTATCTCAGATTCGCAGCAACATTTCCGAACTTTCCTGATTTTCAAAAAAAAAACCCCAAAATTTTTTTTATCATCATTCATAACGGTATAACGCTACTGAGCAATAAATATTGAATGATGAAAATTTATAGAAACCATCCTTTCATTACGGAAAAACACTGAATTTGTGGCCGATTGTAACGAATCAGCAACGATTACATGATTTTGAATGATTTCGATTACTTGAACATGGGCTCAGGTCATATCAATGCCAATGTACTAAACATTGCCATTACGTGATTGTGATAAGCTATAAATCATAAATACCTTTTTTCGTTTGTGTGTGTCTGCTGTGTGTGCGCGCGCCCTTTTAACATTATCACAATAAAAGCAAATCAAACATCGCAACAAAAAAAAACATACTAATAATAATTGTGAATTAATTATGTAATGGGATGGAATGATGCTTTGTTTGGTGTGATTAATCAAAAAAAAATTTCGGGCTTGCAAATCGATGCCATGCGTATTATATGTTTCGATTCAATGTTACTAAGTGTGCACGGGCTAATGAAAAAAAAAATATTGTGAAAACATGTTGGAATGAATTAAGGAAGCGAGTGACAGAGAGAAAAAGAGAGAGATAAATATAAATAAACTTACAACCTGTGCATTTCATGCGCATATCAATTAAGTGGCCAGGAAATCCTGATTTTTGAGCGAATGGTAGCCAAACCAGCCGAAAAGATAAAAATCACTTAGAACTGAATTCATGTTTTCAAACGTCATAAAACAACGAAAATAAAACCGGTGCCAGTCATTGAATATCGGTCAAACATTGAATCAGTCAGTCATGGCTGCAGCAATGTAAAATGGAAAAATTTCTTCATTGTTATGTTTGCAAATAAATGTTGTTGTTTTTTTTCACGAAAAAAAAAACGAAACGTAATGGCATGTAAACAATTGCCTCTTTTGGTCCACACTTCTCTGTTTCGGACCAAATTCGAAATTGGAAAAAAAATCCAGGCCTCAAATGCGTCCGAAGCAATGATGAATGTAAGAAAGGGCGAAAAAAAAGACAGAAATGACAATTGAGACGTTTTCGGCTGTGTCAATCAGGTCAGAATTGAAATTTGGATGCACGTTTTCTTTTAATGGGGTTTATCAAAAATGTGATCGATCATGATTCTGCACCGAAAATTCCATTGCAAATTGCAATTTTCCACATTTGTTCCTCTTTCTCTCGTTATTTTTTTTTTTTTTTTTTTTTTTTG
>GL501524.1:48958-61118 GCA_000149185.1 Mayetiola destructor | reverse complement strand
TTTTTTCTTTCGATTTTTTTTTTTTTTGATTGATTTGACGAATGGCAAATTCAACACCAATCAGCCACTAGTCGTAAAGCCAGATCAATTGATCAAACGAAGAGGTAAACTCGGATTAATTGCTGTAAATAAGAAATTTGCTGAGGTCAAAGAATGGATTAACAGTCGCATGGGAAAAGACCAAAAAATTGGCAATGCCGTCGGAAAGTTAAGAACTTTCATTATTGAACCATTCATTCCGCACAAAGATGTAAGTTAATCGTTCTGTTGTTTCTTATTCGTTAATTATTATATTTTAATTTTGTTTTTTGTTTTTTTTTGCTTTTTTCTTTCATTTCGTTCTTTTTGGCAGAACGAAGAAGCCTATGTTTGCATTTACTCACATCGTGCTGCCGATACGATTCTATTCTATCATCAAGGTGGTGTTGACATTGGTGACGTTGATGCAAAAGCACTTAAATTAGATGTTGCCGTTGACAAAACAACATCGGCCACCGAAATTGAAAAAACCTTACTCATTCATTTGGCTGCCGACAAAAAGAAACGTGTTGCCCATTTCATTAATTGTTTATATCAATCATATGTTGATTTGCATTTTACCTATTTGGAAATAAATCCATTGGTTGTCACAAGCGATAGCATTTACATATTGGATTTGGCAGCAAAATTAGATTCAACGGCCGATTATATATGCCGGCCACGTTGGGGTGATATTGATTATCCGCCACCATTTGGACGTGATGCATACCCAGAAGAGGCATACATTGCCGATTTGGATGCCAAATCGGGTGCATCATTAAAGCTGACAATATTGAATCGTAATGGTAGAATTTGGACAATGGTTGCTGGTGGCGGTGCTAGTGTTATTTATTCAGATACAATATGTGATTTGGGCGGTGCATCTGAATTGGCAAATTATGGTGAATATAGTGGTGCACCATCTGAACAACAAACCTATGAATATGCGAAAACAATTTTAACATTAATGACCTCATCACCGAAACATCCATTGGGCAAAGTGCTAATTACCGGCGGTGGTATTGCCAATTTTACAAATGTGGCGGCCACATTTAAGGGTATTATAACTGCATTACGTGAATTTCAATCAAAATTAAAGGAACATAATGTATCGATTTATGTGCGCCGAGCTGGACCAAATTATCAAGAAGGTTTACGTAAAATGCGTGAATATGGTAGCACATTGGGTATTCCATTGTTTGTCTTTGGACCAGAAACTCATATGACGGCTATATGTGGCATGGCATTGGGTAAACGTCCAATACCACAAACATCAAGCACCGATTTTGCAACTGCGAATTTTTTGTTGCCCGGAGGTCAACAGCAACAAGATGCTGCCAAACAACAACAACAACAACAACAACAAACACAATTGAATGTCAACGATAATTCAGGTAAATTTGTGGTTTTAATTTGTTTTTCTTTCTCTCTCTTTCTCTCTCTCATTATTTTTTGCGAATGCATTCATTGGCCAAAGACAAAAAGAGCATGATCTAAACGCTTTGAATATGTGTTGTTTGAAACAAACGGAAATTGGTGATTAAAAAGTGATCACAGGTCCATAGTGTGTCCATTAATTTGGGGGCAGCGGATTCATTGAAATGAATTGATCATTGTTTTGGTTTTGCATTTTGTTTGGCGCACACGCACTTAATCACCATTTTCCGGTTGAGTTCGAATTCGCCTGAAAGGCGGGCGGGGAAATGACATTGCAATTTTTTTCTTTCTCTCTCTCTATCTATTTGACATGAATATCATTCTCATTTTGAAATGTATGTCGACTTCATAAAAAATAATGATGAAAATTCTCTCTCTCTTTTTTTTTGTATTGTTTTGTTTTGTTTTTTGCTATGTCTGCATATCCGGTCCTGTTCATGAATCCATCCAAATATCAAAATATATATATATATCGCATACATCCATCTAAATATACCATGACCACAACAAATTCGTTTTTCGTTTGTATCGTTCAAAAACCACACACAAAAAAACAATCAAATCACCACCACAACATTTTTACCATTTTGTGTTCCGACCAACATCTAATTTTCCAAAATCAACAAAAAAAAAAAATAATATCACACACACACACACACAGATGCAAGTGTTGTAAGTCCGAACAAGATTCCAAAATTGACAACAAATATTTCTTTAGGACAAGTTCGCCGTCAGTCGTCCGTTGCAACAACGGTTGAAACCAAAAAATACGAACAATTATTTAGAAAAACAACCAAAGCTATCGTTTGGGGTATGCAAACCAGAGCTGTTCAATCGATGCTTGACTTTGATTTCATTTGTCGGTAGGTTTATTTTTTTTTTTTTTTTCATTTTCAATTTTTGTGTTTTTTAGCTGACATCGGTTATCACTTGTTTTTTTCTTCTTCTTCTTCTTTGCTCAGTCGTACTGAACCATCCGTTGTGGCCATGGTGTATCCATTTACCGGCGATCATAAACAAAAATTTTACTGGGGCCACAAAGAGATTCTCGTTCCAGTCTACAAGCAAATGAAAGATGCCATTAGCAAGCACAAAGAAGTCGATGTTGTTGTTAATTTTGCATCATTACGTTCAGCTTATGACAGTACAATGGAAGTATTGGATTTTAAACAAATTCGTACGATTGCCATCATTGCCGAAGGTATACCAGAGAATTTAACGCGAAAGATCATTTTTAAGGCAAATGAACGGGGTGTTGCTGTTATTGGGCCAGCTACCGTTGGTGGTGTTAAGCCCGGTTGTTTTAAAATCGGTAATACCGGCGGCATGTTGGACAATATTTTACACTCAAAATTATATCGACCGGGTAGTGTTGCATACGTTTCACGTTCGGGCGGTATGTCAAATGAATTGAATAACATTATATCAAAGGCAACGGATGGTGTTGTTGAGGGTGTTGCTATTGGTGGTGATCGTTATCCAGGCACAACATTTATGGATCACATAATGCGCTATCAAAATGATCCAGACACAAAATTAATTGTTTTATTGGGTGAAGTTGGTGGCACCGAAGAATATGAAGTGTGTGCCGCACTTCAAGATGGTCGCATTACAAAACCATTGATTGCATGGTGCATTGGTACATGTGCCAGTATGTTTACATCAGAAGTTCAATTTGGTCATGCTGGTTCATGTGCAAATTCGGATCGTGAAACGGCTACCGCTAAAAATCGTTCACTTCATGATGCTGGCGCTCATGTACCAGACTCATTTGATACATTGGGTGAATTGATTGGATCCGTTTACAATGAATTAGTTCATACGGGTCAAATTGTACCCGTTGAAGAGGTACCACCACCGACCGTACCAATGGATTATTCATGGGCCCGTGAATTGGGTTTAATTCGTAAGCCAGCCTCATTTATGACATCAATTTGTGATGAACGTGGCCAAGAATTAATGTATGCCGGTATGCCGATCAGTGATGTTTTAAACAAAAATGTTGGCATTGGTGGTGTTATATCGTTGTTATGGTTTCAACGTGCACTACCCACATATGTGTGCAAATTTTTTGAAATGTGTTTAATGGTAACGGCCGATCATGGACCGGCTGTATCGGGTGCCCATAATACAATTGTTTGTGCACGGGCTGGTAAGGATTTGGTGTCATCGGTGACTAGCGGTTTATTGACCATTGGTGATCGATTTGGTGGTGCTCTTGACGGTGCAGCCAAACAATTTTCCGAAGCATACGATTCGAATCAACATCCAATGGAATTTGTTAATTCGATGCGTAAAAAGGGTCAATTGATTATGGGCATTGGACATCGTGTTAAATCCATTAATAATCCAGATGTTCGTGTTAAAATTATTAAGGAATTTGTATTGGAACATTTTCCAGCTAAACCATTGTTAGAATATGCATTGGAAGTGGAAAAGATTACAACCAGCAAAAAACCAAATCTTATTTTGAATGTTGATGGTGTGATTGCTACATGTTTTGTGGATATGTTGAGAAATTGTGGATCGTTCACAAGGTTTGTTATTTTTTTTTCTATTTTAATTTTTTTTTTCTTTTTCTATTTTGGTTTCGTTATTAAATTAATAAACTTCTTTGCTTGTTCTTTTTTGTTCGTTTCTGTGTCTCGTTATTTTGCAGTGAGGAAGCCCAAGAGTACATAAATATTGGTGCTATTAATTCGTTGTTTGTGTTGGGCCGTAGCATCGGTTTTATTGGCCATTACATGGATCAAAAACGATTGAAACAAGGACTTTATCGCCATCCATGGGACGATATTTCATATGTCTTACCAGAACAATTTAACTAGATTAAAATTTTGAACAAAAATTATTATGCATCAAGTTCAAATGAGAACCAATTTGATTTTGAGACAGAAAGTTAGAAAAATAGCACATACACACACAAACACACCAAAAAAAAAACAACCGATTTGAGCTAATTCTTGAATGAAATGCAAAAAAAACAAAAACCAAGCACCAATTAAGTCAAACAATGGAAATGTGAACGAAAGTGTGTGAACTTGTGCGAAAGTTAACGAACAATTTATTAAATTTTGACCATTCCCCAATTACATAAATTATTTTTGAAATAAATTCTTTTTTTTTAAATCATTTTTTGAGTTGTTTTCATTTTGTTTCCTTCAATTATTTATAATTCATTTTATTTTCGATTTAATTTGTTTGATCTGTTGATGGAATTTCATTTTGAAATAATTTTACAACAAAATCATTGATTGACAAATCATTATTTAGATATTATTATATATGTTTAATTTTTTTATTGTGATATCATATAGATAGATGGCAGGCATGTGCTAAAGGCTTATACTCCTATATTCTTCTTCGTTTGAAAATATGAAAATATTTATTTTTTTAGGGCTTTTTTTTCTCTCGGATTCCAAAGGATTCTGTTGACGTCAAAATCAAACATACAATATAAACATTTTAATTATGTGGAAATTCGCACATTATTATATTTGCACAATTTGCACATAATTGCACACCAAACACAAATAATCTGCCATCAAAATGTCATATCAACATCATTTTTTTCGATGAAAAATTCTTTATTGGAATTGTAATGCTGTCTGGAAATAAACCAACAGAAGACAAAAAAAAAAACTAATAGACTTCTGCTCCCAAAAAAAAAAACTCTTTTTGAGCTGTGAGCTTGACTGGTAGATCTTTACTTTTGCACCAATATGTAGGTATATTTGCACTTTTAAATAGAAACACACAAAAAACAAAAAAAAAAATTAAGGAAAAATGTTGACTCTTTAATTTCATGGATGAAAAAATGTAATATATATTTTTTGAGAATTCATGGCAATGCTAATGCAAAGTTATGTGCACAAAGCTTCGATAACATCTTAACGTACACACATAAAAGAAAATAAATGTGATTAGATTCACTCAACAACAACAAAAAACTGTCTTTTCATCTTAAAACTATGAACAACAGCAGGCACCAGGTATGCATGAGAATCGATCAAAGTTTTCAAGTTTCAATCAATTGCCATATAATCCACGAACGAGGATACTCAATACTCACCATTGGATGGAATCACGTGATTCATTGCTTTTTGAACACAAATGACTGATATTTTTCCATCCAAATCGATGGATTCTTCATTCGAAAGTGTTGAATTACATTTTTATTTGTTTTTTTTTTTTTATTTTTCCAATTAAAAGCAAATTTATTAATCAACTAAATTTCAATTTCCTAGCGGTGAAGTCGTGTTTTAATCGGGCGGGGAGGGAAAGCTAAATCTTATTAGCTAAAATTTTAATCTCGAAAACAGGTTTAATGTCGAAAAACAAATCAACATTTTATACAAACTCCAACTGAACGAGGACGATGAAAGTTGTATATTGTTGTTAAACCTTATACACTGGACCGGATCGTAGATTGACTTTATTTTTCAAACGATTCAAATCTCGTTGATTCAATCGTGGTGCAACATTTTTTCCTTGATTCAACACAAGCTGCACCTTGAATAGTTGAATGAATAACGAAAAAAATAAATTTATTTTCCAATATTTTTATTCGAATCGCACAATTCGCTGAAATACTTACAGGCTGGTGACGATTTTTTTGCATTTTATTACCTGAAGATGCACTCACCGTGAAAATAACAAACCACAATACAAGCAAACCAATCAAACTCTTGATTAATAATAATTTCGATGCAAGAATCATTGTTATTCGATGACGAAGACTTTGTTATATGAGCATCAAATTTAGAATGGCAAACATACATGGATTGGATCATGAAGTCAGTGACAGAAGATTCAGCACAGTTTTAATAGATATAATCATGTTCTTGCGAACATTTTCTTTTTTTTTTTCTTTCAAAAATCCCCTTTTGTAATTGATGTCATTCCAAGAACCGGATTTTCAATTCAAGCGAAAAATGTATTGCATTGATTATTTCAGTGAATAGCGAAAACTCGATCGACGCAGTTGTGACTCCCCAATGGGAAATATGTTACGCAATTTCGCATAAAATATGCATTTTATATGCATATTTTATTTTGTGCATATTTTATGCATTTATCACCCATATGTATGGGTTAATCATGACTATTTTATGCATATATAGGGTAGGCCTAAAAATTTCCCATTGGGTCATCACATTTGAAATATAGTTCAAATCACAGATTTTGAGAGTTTTGGCTTGATTAAGAATTTCACTTACGTGTTGATTGCCATATGCCACCAAAACTACACCACAAAATACCATGCTACAGTGATTGAAACAACGTCAATTTTGCACAAATTTCATTTTATTATGGTATTCAAATTTCACAAAAACCGATTCAATCGAAACGGCAAAAATACAAAATTCAGTGAGCAGCTTCAGCCAAAAGACGACATAGAAATGTTCACGATTCAGGAAAAACAATGTTTCCACCTGAACCTCGATTATTAGTATTTATTCTTGATACAAAGCCACTTCCTCGGCTCATTACATTGTCCATCTTGAAGAGAATTGTATTTTGGGCAAAAAGCGGAATTCTGGATTAACACACCAAATTTTTTTTATTTTTTATTGAACACTTACCGATTGAGGCGTAACATCTGGAATGCTAAAAATATCGTTTATAACTTTTGCTAACTTATCGTCATCTTGATCTGCGATGGCAAATGTGAGCCACAACAAAAACACGAGAAACAAACACTTGATGATTGAATGCATTTTTGAATGTTGATGACCCTTGTCTGACAGAGCAACACAATTTGAATTTCAGATTTGTGTGAATCCCCAGTATTTATACAATATATTTATGTATATATATATATGTTTTCTACGGAATTACTTTGGAACCTCCACATTTTTATTTGAAATCATTACGAAAACTGGATTCTGTTTATTGACGAAACGACAATAATAAAATTTAATACAAACGCACATATCGAGGTAGGTTGTTTTTCTTCGTTCAATTCCTAATGAAGCCATCTATGGAATGCCACATGCATAATCCTGTATTTTTAACCATAAACTGAAATGTATTTTATTGATGTGAAATTGGAATTATCCATTTGTCATTGTGATTCCCGCAAACTATTTGTTTATCATTGCATATTGAAGTCGCATCTTTTGTTTGTACATTTTGAGTGACGCATGTTTGAATTTCCATTCGAATTAATTCAATTGACGAAGACATTGAGACGGCGTGCGTTTGGTTTTTGAATCATTTGGAGAGAGTTTTTTTTTTTTTGACACGATGATCCGATAAATATTATAGTTGAGCCATTAGTGAATTATTATTCTTTGGATTAAACTCATCAAATGAATCCACAAATATTTATTGCAATAAAATAATGTGAAACTTTTGAGAATTTGTTTTTGCTATGCTTAAAGCTACAAGTCGAGCTTTTTTAAATGAATACCATCAGATGAATGTTCAAAACAGCGACGAACCAGTGATTGATTGCGTCACCTCAAAGTAATCGACTGGTCACAACTAAAAGTGACGCGTTTCGAACATTTACTATTTTAAATCATAATTCGTCAGATTTATTTTGATGGTCTTCTGATTTTTTGTGAGCCTCAATGAATTGCCAAAAAAAAAAAAATTCAATTATTTAAAATGACCGGCACGAATATTTGATAAAATAAACTCTTCCAATCGGATGAAGATCGGAATTATATTTTTTTGGATGATATGAATGAAAAACAATGAAACTACACACTTTGAAGACGATGACAAAAACTACGTTTTATTGAAATGAATTTTGTTTGCTGAAATTTAAGACCTAAAAAAAAAATTTCTTTCCCAAAATAGTTCCATCTATTTTATCCAATTAATTGAGGACTCTTTCAAGTTGTATGTTGTTATTAAACTCTATACACCGGACCGGATCGCAAATTGAGTCTATTTTTCAAACGATTTAAATCTCGTTGGTTCAATCGTGGTGCAACATTTTTCCCTTGATTCACTAAAATCTTCACCTTGAGTTTTTAAACGAATCACAAAAAAAAAATTATTATCCAATATTTTCATTCGTATTGCACATTTCGCTGAAATACTTACAGGCTGATGACGATTATTATGCATTTTGTTATCAGAAGATGCGCTCACTGTGAAAATAACAAACCACAATATAACCAATCCAATCAAACTTTTGGTTAATAATAATTTCGATGCAAGAATCATTGTTGTTTGCTAACGGAGACTTTTTTATATGAGCATCAAATCGAAACTGGCAAACATAAATGGATTGAATCTGAATTCGGTGAATAAATATCCACCACACATTCAAAAGGTATTTTCTTTTCTTTCTGTTCTCGCAAACTTCTTTCAAAATCCCCAATTTCAATCGATGTTATTCGGACAAATGTTGAGAGTTGAATGCCATCTATTGTTTACATGATGAACTATCGGAAATGTTTATCGAAAACTTTTGTATCTTATGAAATTTGTATTTGGTGCGTTGAAAGCAACAAAATGATTTACAACTTAATATCGAAATCAAAACCACTCAAGGCAGAAATTTCGCCTGTTGATAATAATTTTTGTCATATGCATGCGTAGCTTTTCTCATATCTACTATATTTCCTGTCACCAAGATAAAGCAGCCAACTGTTACCAAAAAAAAAAATAAATTATATTCTCTTGTTTTTTTTTTTTCAAATAAAAATCAGTACGTTGAATATCAAAATACGGTGAACAGTGAACATTTTGTTCGAAAAAAACGAACAAACAATGAATTTTTTGTGGGTATTTATTTTGCTCATGTGTAGTGCCAATATTGGATGCAATCGCCTGAAACGTGTAAAACGCATTGTAGGTGGTATTGCAGCCGCAGCTCCACCATTAGATGATCCAGTCGTTTTTATCAAACAAAATGGAAAACATGCTCGTGTCGAAGGTTTTCGGTATGTGTGAACTTATTTTTCTCATTCTTATTGATAAATTTTAGCAACCCGTTTTTATTTTAGGAATGGGGCAGTTTATTCATTTCTTGGTATTCGTTTTGCTCATGCACCGATTGGTGAAAATCGTTTTCGTCGGCCCAAATTCAAATATTTGGAAGGTGATGTTAATGCTACCATTAATGGGCAACCATGTCCGCAGCCCGATTCATCCGGCTTTATAATTGGTTCCGAAGACTGTTTATGGTTGAATGTGTTTACACCTCAAATGCCTGATGAATCTACTGGGTTGCCAGTTATTGTATGGATTCATGGTGGCGGTTATCGTTATGGTTCAGCAAATCAATACACTGTAACTATTTGATTGTTTTTTTTTTTTTCTAAATGAACATTTATGAAACGATTTCATATAACAAATTTACAATATTCCGTATTCCAGGCCAAATCGATAACATCAAAAAATGTTATTTTCGTACCGATTCAATATCGTTTGGGTTCGCTGGGAATATTCGGTGATGGTTCATTAGAATACCCAGGAAATGCAGCATTATTCGATATGGCAGCTGCATTACGATGGATACGTGAGTATATTCAATATTTTGGTGGTTCACAAGAGATAATTATTATGGGACATGGTAGTGGTGCAACAGCAGCACAATATTTAGCAACTACACAACGTTCATCTAGATCGGCGGTAAATGGTGTTATTGCAATGTCTGGTACACCATTTAGTCAAGATGCAACCGAAGATACACCAATTCAATCAACTGAAGAGATTTCTGTCGCTAATAAATGCCCATATTCGCATGGAATGTCAATGATTAAATGTTTACGGAAGTTAAAATTCCAAAATATAATCGAACAAGATGCCAAAATCCAAATCGAACGATTGCAAAGAGTTAAAATGAGATCGATTATGGGGAATACAGGCTATCAACCGGTTATTGAAAATCCCCCAAATCAAAGATCTTTACCCGGATTTATTGAAGAAAATCCACGAAAAACAATTGAAAATGGTAAATTTAAAAAAATCCCACTATTAACTGGTGTTACAAAAGACGAAACAGCCGGCACAATAGATGTACAACACGTGACAAAGCTATTCGGATCACCTGCAAAATTTTTGGATTCACTTGTGTCCACATTGCATGCCACCAATCTCATTCAACAAACGGTAGATAAACATTTGCCAGGTGTCGGTAAGTACGCATGTGACCTGATTCAATGAACAGATGACAGATTGAACAGGAAATGAAAAAAAAAAATTACTTTTTCAACAGGCAAAACCTTGAGTTTAAGTGAATATTTGACATTACCTAGAGATGGTACGGTGGTAAATATTGCAAAAAAGCTAACAGAGGCGACAACCGATGCACTATTTGTCTTGCCAACCATACTGACTGCTCAACTGTGGAGCAAAGTGGCACCTGTGTATTTATATAGTTTTGAATATGCTGGTAAAAAAAATGTACGAGACACGGGCTTTCTGAATGGTCTGCCCATTGCTAAAGAAAAACCTGCTTACGATGCTGTATCACATGGCGATGAATTGATCTATTTATTTGATGCACATGATATTTTTGGCAATGCAATTCAAAATCAAGAAGTAAACATTAAAAATTATAATCTCACATTGGAATTTTTAAGTGAAATGTATTTTTTTATGTCGACAGCTGGTTGCCGAACAAGACAAGAAAGTGCGTGAAAATTTTTCAAACTTAATATCAAAATTTGCATACATAAATCGATCGAATAATAATGGCCCATTTGAAGAGTTCCAGAGTGGTCAAAGCAACTATTTAACTATTGGAACTGAATTAACGCAACGAAAAGATTTCAGGTGAATTTAAAATTATTTATTAGACGTTAGACTTGACAAGCATTTTTATTGTAAATTAAATATTAAAATTGAATTTCATTCACAGATATTGTCAATTAGCTCTTTGGGGAGCACCGGTAGAACCGTCATCCAAAGAGACTTCCTGTGCCGGCATTCTCAATCAATTAACCGGAACGTTGTTGAACAAAGCTACTAATTTAACTAGATTGACAAATGGTCTTTTGAATACGAATTTGTTTTTAGGTTGATCATCATAAATTCCGAAACCCAACATTTAGACGAATAATAATTTCTCAGAAAAGTAAATTGATAATAACAATATAAATAATAATAGTCAATCAAATGTCATTTTTTTTTTTAATTGGAGAATCAACAATAAATCGAACTCATACATAATAAGAAATGTAAGTCGCAGCGCCGCATCCCTGACGCAATGCTCAAATCATACATAAACGGTTAATACGTTGTTTATACAGTTCAATGTAAACTGGGCTTGAAACTCAAAACTATTCGACATAATCAAATGGTACAAACACTCAAATATCGGTTGACAGTTCTACCGATTTCGGTATGAATTTAACGTTCATACCGTCTGACGGAGAACATACCCTTTTCGGTATGAATGTATTGTTTTAATATTTGATATAAACAAATAATAATTTCTGCAAATCCGACACGAACATTAAATCAATGGAATGACATCAATGAACGAATAAAATTATGAAAATCGATGAAAGTCATAAAATCGTTCATTGATGTTATTTTATTGATTCAATGTTCGTGTTGGATTGGCGGAAATTATTATTATTTGTTCATATCGAATATTAAAAAACAATACATTCATACCGAAGAAGGTATGTTCTTCGTCAGACGGTATGAACGTTAAATTCATACCGAAATCGGTAGAACTGTCAACCGATATTTGAGTGTGTGTGTGTGTGTGTGTGTGTGTGTGTGTATAATG
>GL501524.1:31519-47383 GCA_000149185.1 Mayetiola destructor | reverse complement strand
ATACCGAAATCGGTAGAACTGTCAACCGATATTTGAGTGTGTGTGTGTGTGTGTGTGTGTGTGTGTGTATAAATTGACGCAACGGCTGCAGATTACTCAATATTACTGAGAAAAATTTGATAAGAATACACATGGCTAGTAGCTATTGGCTGTTGGTAACTTTGAGTACATGCATGATAATGAAATTTTCAGTTGATGATGCAAGCGTGTTCTATCTTGGGTCAGTTAGCAAGGAGTGGTTATAATGACCCATATCAATTCGTGCAACACTACATTTAAAATCATAATATATTACGACCAAATTTAATTTTATTTCAACAAATGAAATTTGGTTAATCTGAATAAGTTTGGATTGCAAATCAAATACCAAATTTTGGATGATTCTGAATTAAAAAAAAAAATTATAATAAGGTTATAATCAGTGACGTGTCGAGGAGATCAATTCAAAATAGACAATTGCCGAAAAATTCGGAACAGCTTACAAAACAAAACTATATGCTGAATGATGCCGCAAGGTCGATTTTTGCTTATGTTGGCCTATATATTGTTGAATAGCTGCCGTTCATCGATTGGACAATACTATCAACTATATGCAGATCAAAATTCAACAATGCTGCTAATGTTTTGCATGGGTTCATTGGAAAAATGCACTTGTCACATCAATCATACGGAAACTGAGTGCCAAAAAAGTAGAGTAACTGAATTGATGGTGTTTGATACGTTTGTAACATCGTTTCCATCGAATTTTTTCGATGATTTAACAGCGTTGAAGTTCGTCCAAATGATAAGGAGTTACATCGAAGTGCTGCCGAAAAGATTATTTTCAAAACTTGACCACTTGCAAATAGTCAATATTGATTACACCAATGTGTTCTACTTTTTGGAAGTTAAATGCGATGATTTATTTGCCAATCATACACAAATCGAAGAAATAAATTTTTCCCACAACAAAGTTTCAACGTTATCGGAAGATTTTTTGACCGGTGCGAGAAATTTAAGAATACTCGATTTGAGTTGCAATTTATTGAAAAATTTACCTGAACAAATATTCCGTACGCTATACAATTTGGAAATTCTTAAATTGAATGAAAACAGGCTGATATCTATATCAGAGAATCAGTTAGTGGGCACACCGAATCTCATAGAATTGGATTTGTCCTCGAATCGAATACACATAATAAACGGAACTTTTAACAACAAAATTAAATTGAAAATTCTCCATTTAAATCAGAATGAATTGATATCGATAATGAACGAAACGGTTTTGCATCTTAGCGCATTGACTGAGATTAATTTGGGTAATAATTCTTTTAAATTGCTTCCAGAAAACATTTTTCGAAATATGCCAAACCTTCAAAAGTTAGATTTATCGATGAATCAACTGATATCTTTATCCGATGGACAATTTTCAAACTTAACCGAATTGCTCGAGCTCGATTTATCTCAAAACAATTTACGAACCATACCAGAGCAAATTTTCCAATATCAATACAAACTACACACACTACTAATTGCTGACAATTATTTACGGAGTTTACCTGATTTGTTGTTCATCAATGCAATTGCAATTTCTTCGTTGAGTTTCGCAAATAATAATCTTATGATGATTCCAGCTAATCTTTTTCGAAATAATACCAATTTGCGTTCTGTTCGATTCGATAGAAATAAATTGAATTTACTTTATTCATTGCCAGAAGATTTGTTTTATAATGCCAAAAAAATTGAATACATAGATTTGAATAATGTATATTTGTTATCCGTACCAAATAATTTGTTTCACAATACAACTGAGGTTATTGCAATCGATTTGGGATATAACTTTCTTAAAGAATTACCAAAAGGAATATTTGACTATACAACAAAGCTTGAACAACTAAATTTAAGCAAAAATCAACTGAAAACCCTTCAGCCGGATATATTTCGAAATACACCAAAACTCATTCATTTATATTTAGCTGAAAACAATTTTGATTCCCAGTTTCTTGAATCTTTAATCGGATATCCAATGAATCATATTCGGATTTTATTTCGGGATAGAAATCATTTTAAAAATTATTCGAAAAAATTCAAATTAGATTCAATCAATGCAGAACCATTCATCGATTTAAGTAATAATAACATTAGCGCAATTCAATTATCAAAAAATATATATGATTATGATAATAATAATAATAATAATAACACAAGTATACAAATTATTCGGGTAAATTTGAAAGATAATCCACTGAAATGTGATTGTTTATATGATACAATTGATATATTATCGAAAACAGTTGATATACGGGTGAATATAAATGCTAATTGTACTCGAGAAAATCACATATTCTGTCCAATTCCGAAAGATGTTGAGACAAACTGCACCTATTTTATACAAAACTCTGATAAGATGATGAAAATTAATTGTTCGAATGTTGGTTTAAAGGAAACACAAAATCTACTTGAAATGCCATCAAAAACAATATTGAAACGATTCAATGTAACAAAATGTGAATTAGACATTCAAAATAATGAGATTGAAATATTGCCGGATTTGAATCATTCGCAATTTGAATGCGTTCAGGCTATTATGGCACGAAATAACTCTATTAAATCCATTCAAGCAGAGAATTTAAGTGAAAATTTAATTTTTTTAGATATTAACTACAACAAACTCAAAACATTGGACAAAAAAACTATTGAACGACTACGAAACATGAAACATATGAAACTCCGTCTTGTTGAAAATGATTGGAATTGTGATTGTGAGTTTCGACAATTCATTCAAGATGAATATTATAGAATCGATCTTCCGAATACAACCTGTACGGGCATCCTATTGTTGTTATTATGCTCATGGAAAATTCTATCGATTTCATTACTTGTATTTATAGTTTTTGTCATTAGTTTAGCAGCAACATTTAAATATCAAATGGAAATTTTAGTTTTTTTGTATGCTCATGGCTGTTTTCGATTTTCAAATAACGATGAACCATACGATAAAAATAAGATTTACGATGCATTCATTTCATATTCTCACATAGATGAGGATTTTGTTGTGAGATTGGCAAATGAACTAGAAAATGGACCGATCAAATTCAAATTGTGTATACATTGCAGAGATTGGCTTCCTGGTGACTATATTCCAGATCAAATTGCAAAATCGGTTGAACAATCTCGTCGAACAATTGTTGTTCTATCGAAACATTTTCTTCAATCGGTCTGGGCTCAAATGGAATTTCGAACAGCGCACAAATTTGCTTTAAAAGAGCGTCGCGTTCGCTTGATAATTATCATTTACGGTGATATTGGCAATATTGATGAATTGGATGCAGATCTGAAAGCCTATTTACGTACAAACACCTATATAAAGTGGAACGAAAATGGATCAGAAAATTGGTTCTTCGACAAATTGCGATATTCATTGCCACATCCACCGCAGGAAAAACAAAATACAAAGGAAGAACAAGACACACAATTTTGAATAAATGTTTATAATCAACTGTAAAAACATTTGAGTTTATCAAAAAAAAAAAAATAAATAAATAAATAAATAAATAAAATAACTGGTCGACCGGATTCTGTCTTATTATTCTTTGTTTTAAAGCGATAAATTCCATCCAAAATAGAAATTATTATCGATACAGGAAAAGTTTTTTTCGAAAAATAAACAGAGATTTGTTTGTCCTTTTTTATAGTTGGCTCCCCACCATTCACCATTCATGATTTTGCCTATCTGACAAAGCCTTTGCCAACAATTCACAAAATAAATGTTCAATCATCTTGCAAATAATCTTTATTCCGAATAATCCAATCACTTTTTCTTTTCATTCAATTTTATCCGTGTACTATGCACCGTTTTTTATTTCGGACAAAAGACAGTTCGATATTCGATACAGTTCGTTTGATCATCGTATTTCATAACTAAAGCTGCCAACTTTGGGCTGACGGAAATCAGTACACCTGGAATTTTTTTCCGGTTTTGGGCAATTTATTCTATACCAGAAAAATTGGTTGACCTTTAGTTTTTTTTTTTTTGCTCATTCAATCAATTTTTCGATGTGCGGAATGTCAGTTATTTGCATTTGGATTTTATCCAAAATATTTATTTGCATATATTTAACCTCAAATGTGTTCAAACAGATTAAATCATTGAGAAACACTACAAAAATCAGTACGGATCACCAATCAGTACTGTGAGACCTGAAAATCAGGACTGTACTGATAAAATCAGTACGGTTGGAATGGACCATAGACCATCACATTGATAAGAATTCAAAAATGCATTCATAACAATAAAGGTGAAATCCCCTTTTGGATTTCATATTCAAAGGAGTTCACAGTTTTTTATCTTTTGTGTTGCAATTGAAAATTGTGAGGCATCGACAACAAATCATTTCTTTGCATCATAGCTTCGAGTGTCCTCGAACAATAAAACACGGAAGACGAGATCCATGAAAAAAAGAGAAAAACTCCGAAAACTGAATTGTAAGAAGGTAGAGCCTTATGCAAAAATGGATCAAACGAAATATTTTATTGCCTGTTAGATGTATTCCGGACGCCGGAACACTAAGATTGCTAAGATTCACAAAAATGCAACAATACCAAAACTTTCTGCTGAATGGTATTGGCTTTTTGCTTCTTGCAGAAGAGGAATAATTAATTCAAATTGTGACACAAGAATGATTGGGAACAAATAAAATTAAATTAGCGAACAATCGAAAAGATTATTTCCAAAAGCATATAGAAGCGGAGAAAATTTAATCGTGATCGAAAAAAGGAATGATTGTCAGCCAGATGGCTAGAGATAATAAATGCTCACATATGTAATCATCTTCAATTTGATTTTTAGCATCCGACCGATCACATCAATTCAAATTTAATTTTGAATTACCACGACGATGGATAAACAAATTTATCGGAATAAAACTCGATCTGGATGAATTAACATATTTTAAAAGAACAAATGAAATGTTAAGCCGAAAAATTGTCTCATGAGAAAAATATATTCCAAGAGTTCTCAATCGGATCGATTTTATTTATTGATCAACGAATTTGTTCTTTTGGCCGAATTGTTTAGTTTTGTTGCACAATTCGACACAAACAAAGGCTTCTTTTGCATGGGTACAAAATACGCTCTGTTCTTATATTATTGTCCGTTTTTGCTTTGATTTGTCATTTTTTTTTTATGTTCAAACAAATTCGAATTATGCAAATTACCTTAATGATGCGATAACGTTCATTACATACCGTTATCTTGCTTTTATTGATCTCTTTCAAAGAACTTCTCTTCTTAACATGCAAAGAAATTGCTCTCAATCAGTCAGAGTCCCACCGTTGGCGCAGAGACAACACATAGTCAGACAGTCGAGGAAATAACCATTTTTCAGTGTGTTGATGAGTTGTGATGGGATTTGTTAGAAATTTTTTCGGACTACACGTTCAATTTTTTGCATTTCATTGAATTTGGCATCATCGATGACCTGAACATTAATTTTTTTTTTTTTTTGCGTATCAAAGCAAACAATACCGGCGATTCATCGATCGACGACTTAATCTATTCGCATTTAAATCATTTGAAAAAAAAAAAAAATTAAATATTTCCCGATCATTGAATGCTAATAATCGACCGGTCAAACGTCGATATACTCGTGCTGCTGCGCAAATGACAGAAACAAGAGAACTAACGGTATTCGAAATGAAATAAAGACACAAAAAAAAAAGAAAGAATCAACAACAGCAACAATATTCTTGGAATTAATTTTGGAAATGTGAATGAAACCAAAGCAAAATTCGAAATGAAGCAAATATTAACAAAACCGTTGCAACTTATTGTGTGAGACAGTTGTGATTTTAAAGGGGCCTGTAGTTGACTGTAGAATAGAAAATCAACACAAAATGTACCTCTTTTATGGACAAAATTAATTATGTGCTGACCTGCTTCGAAATACGTTTAACTTCAAAGCTATAGCATTATTGTGACAGTTTTATTCTTTTTCAAAAATCTTTTGGAAATATTTTTGAATGCAAATAAAAGAAATAAACTTAAAAAAACGTAAAAATCAAGGCGTCATTTGAATAAGTTTGAGTTTTGAAGTGAGTTATTTAATAGTTGATCCTTTTTTTTATAATACAAAAATCAACTTATATGCAGGCCTACCGGTGATTGAGAAAAACTAACCAGAATGTCTCATTCATCAATTACACCAAACATTTCAACAATGATATCCATGCAATGGATGCATTACATAATGATAGCTTTATTATTTCATCAAATTCATTTAAGCCAGGGTAGTCCGGTGATTACGGACAACAGAAATGTAATGCAATGTAAGTAGAATGTAGTTTTTTTTTTTAAGAAAGACTAGATTAAAATCTTTATTTGATTGTCAGAAGGTGTTTTGTTATTTTCAAAATTAATTGGCAAAAATTCAATATTAATATATATTGACAAAAGCTGATCTGAATAACAAAGAATACGATGAAGAATGAAAAATGAACAGCCAAAAACTTAAATGACCTAAATATTTCAAGATCAAGATCTTTTGCGTTATTTCCATTTCAGCATTTCACACTCAATTTGGTAGAAATATAAAGAATTCGCCATGTTTTATTCATAGAACAGAAGCTAAAGGTGTTTGCATGTTTGCCATAGATTGTATCAAAGCAAATGGAACTCATTTAGGTACCTGCAATGATCGATTCTATATTGGCTCATGTTGTAAATTGAAGGTAATTTCCTTTTTCTTTTTCCTTTTGCATAATTATCTGTTGAATTTGGTTAAAAACAGAATTAATGAGTTCCAATTGAAATCTTTAATTTTAATCAGAACGAATCGGATATTATCGGAGCAGAAATTGTTGAAAATATAATTGATCAAAATACAATTTCAACAACTAAATCCGATATTCCAACACATAAAACGACATCAAAAAAAGTCTTTGCGACGGAAAACCCAATTCGATCAACCAGTGTTAAAACGCCAATGTCCACTAAATTACAAACATCCGAGTCAGTCCGAAGGGAAATAGTTGCGACAGAATCTTCTATTGTGCCGATGACCACCGAATTCACTACACACGATTCAGCTAAACGGTCTACAATATCAACAGCATCGACTCAAATTGTGATGAAAGATAATTCAACGGATAAAATACAAACAAACGCAGATTCCACCATACAGAATTTTCCTGAATGGATTCTAATATCAAATGTTCTTTCGTTATCATCATCTTCCCGACAAAAGGATTCAATTGTAACAATTAAACCGACATCAATTTCATTTCCAAGCACCGTCACCCATCCCATGATAAATCCATGGTACACTCGTATTCCAACAAGAAAACCCCAATTGAAAACAGACCAGACAACAATGACTCCTATTACAACGAACGAAACGGTAGATTTAAGCACTGAAGAGACAAGAATATTTGATAGACCTGATGAAACCACCACTGCAACAAGTAATCATGACTTTACGCCGGCTACTGAGTATCAGGTAATAATTTACAATTAAAACGGTATTCATAGTATGAGAAATGATAAGTAAAAACTGCTTTATAACAGAGTGGTCTGATTGAATCAACCACATCATACGATTCATCATCAAATGAATACGGAATGGACTTAACAACAGCACCGGCCAACGAAAATAATGGAAATCCAATGATTAACTTTACTGAAGAAACAATGCCGCCTATTCTGGCCACAAACACTTTTTCACCAAACTCATCTGAAGCGGGCAAAGAAACTACATTAAGCATACTGGGTGAGTGATGTGTCCAATTGATCCCAAATGGATTAGGGTTAAAATTTTACATCTGAAAAACGTCTGTAAATAAATAATTCTATTTATGGAAGTCATTTGGATGGAATATTTCAGATGGCCAATGATCTTTAACTAATATGGCAATCCGATCGAGATAAAAAACAAATGATCAATTTTATTGTTTAATTTAAGACAGCCGAACAGAACCGGTTTTTTCAACTATTGAGCATTCGCAAATAAGCTCATCGACTTCGGAGACATATGAAATTGGAGGTTCGACGACCTCAAAATTTGTGGAAGTGTCAACAATAGAAGAAATTCCTGCGTCGATCAGTGGCAATCAAACAGCAAATTATAAACAAGGTAGGTTTGATTGGTGGATAGGTGGATAGGTGATAGTTGACCTGAATAAAGAGATTACCATTGATTGCAGTATGTGGAAAAAGATTGTATCCTCAATCGCGAATTGTTGGTGGCGCAAAAGCATCCTTTGGCCGCTGGCCATGGCAAATTTCCCTAAAACAATGGCAAACATCATCATTTGTCCACAAATGCGGAGCTGCGCTATTGAATGAAAATTGGGCGATAACTGCGGCTCATTGCATTGAAAAGTATGCCAAACACCTAATACCTAATTTCTATGCCATGAAACGTATTAAACTCTAGAAAAAAAAAATAATAATAATTTTCATTTGCAGTGTCTATCCAGCGGATCTTCTGCTGCGATTGGGAGAATTCGATCTGGCCATTGATGAAGAACCTATTTCATATCAAGATCGCCGCGTTCAATTGGTTATTTCACATCCTCAATTCGATTCAATTACATTTAAATATGATTTAGCATTAATGCGATTACATGAACCAGTCGTATTTCGACCGAATATAATGCCAATCTGTCTTCCCGAAACCGATGACAATTTTATCGGAAGTAAAGCATTCGTAACTGGATGGGGTAAATTATACGAAGGTGAATATTTGAAAGTCATTGTTTCTCTGTTTTATGCATCGGTTTTTTTTTTGTTTTTTTTGGTTTTAGATGGACCATTACCAAGTGAATTGCATGAGGTTCCAGTGCCTATTTTAAATAACACTTCATGTGAAGGCATGTATCGAAATGCTGGCTATCGCGAAAATATACCATCACATTTATTTATATGTGCCGGCCATATAAAAGGTGGTCAAGATTCATGCGCAGGTTAGAATTTATTTTCATCCGATAAATCATTCCATTGGATAAACCTTAAATTGATTAGGTGATTCTGGTGGACCATTGGTAATTGAACGGGAGGATAAACGCTTTTTGTTAGCTGGAATTATTAGTTGGGGAATCAATTGTGCAGAACCAAATCAACCGGGTGTTTATACCAGAATTTCGGAATTTCGTGGCTGGATCAATCAAATTCTGCAATTTTAACGGAACACTTATGTTCGGAGTTCTTCAATTACATTATTAAAGCAAATTATGAATCTGAAAAAATGAACATTTCAAGCTAATTGTAATAAAATTTTTTGTACATTTAATTCGTTGAATTCATTCTATTTATTTATACTGTTATTACAAGAAAACTATGTTAAAAAATCTTCCCTTTATTCTACGGATTATACTTAAGTGAAGTGAAGACTTGTGACGAGTCTCTATTAAAAAAACGAAAATATCCAGAGAAATCATAATTTTTCAGAGAAATTTTTTAATTTAATAATTTAGAGTTCAAAACTTTTGCAGGAAGGAGAAAGCCGAGACTTTCCTGAGTATGTTCTAATTGAAAAAAGTCAACAGAAATCCATAACTATTAACATGAAACTGTTTTTTTCATAACAATTATATCTATACAGATGGTATTGTTTGATAAACAAAATCTACAAATTTTGCCTGACGCAATATTGAAGGCGATTATCGATAAAATCTTCGAATTGGCACAAATAACACGATCCACCTTAGAAATTAAAAAAGGTAAAAAAAAACTATAAAAAATTGAATATTTTGCTCAACTTACTATTGAATTACAGGAATCACCTGCATAGCTATGCGCATTAGTGGACCGGGTCATCAAATCATTACTGAAAGTGTGCGACTAATTCAAATATTATGTTATTTGCGCAGATGATATTGTAATTGCTTTCAAGTTTTCAATTGACAAAAATATTGATATTCTTCGAATGGATTATTTGTTATGCATAAATCGTACAATCGTTTAAGAAATATTGTCAATATTGTTTGTTTTTTGTTTGTTTTAAAGTCGATTTTTTCTCCGTTTCGAATGCTTGATGAGTAGCAAAATCAGAGTATAAAAGCTGATCGGGTTTCGGTTAAAGTTATCAGTTATTCAATCCATTTGAAACGAGTAACAGTTTAATATTTGAGAAAAAATGAAAGTCATCATTTTAGCTTTGTTCGCAATCGTTGCTGTAGCCTGTGTATCAGGACAAGGAGCAGTACTCCTACAGGATCCTCTTAAAACAATATCTGAAGCTGGTAAATCAGCAACTGATGCAGCAAATGGAGGTGTTAAATCAGCAACTGAAACAGTCACTGGATCTGGTAAATCGGCAACTGATGCAGTAACTGGAGCTGGTAAACAAGCAGCTGGTACAGTAAATGGAGGTGTTAAATCAGCAACTGGAGCAGTAACTGGAGCTGGTAAACAAGCAGCTGATGCAGTAACTGGAGCTGGTAAACAAGCAGCTGATACAGTAAATGGAGGTGTTAAATCAGCAACTGGAGCAGTAACTGGAGCTGGTAAACAAGCAGCTGATACAGTAACTGGAGCTGGTAAACAAGCAGCTAATACAGTAAATGGAGGTGCTAAATCAGCAACTGCACCACTAGCTGGAGTTCTTTTAACAAGCCTATAAACACCAGCATCTACTGACCTTGCATGAAAACAATTCGATTTCAATTCAAAAGTAAAAATTTCATGAAAATCATTGAGCTAAACTTTCAATAAAATAAATTTGAAAGACGAAAATGTCTTTGCATGAATAAATACTGAGTTCTTGATTTTGGTGGGGGAGGAATGTATGGAGTGAGGAGATGGGTATTTTTATGATTGGAATAGATATGTCTTGAAAAATTTGATGTTTTCTACCAATCGTTGTTTTTTTTGTTTTGTTTTTTTGTTTTTTGGTTTTAGATGGTCCATTACCAAGTGAATTGCATGAGGTTCCAGTGCCTATTTTAAATAACACTTCATGTGAAGGCATGTATCGAAATGCTGGCTATCGCGAAAATATACCATCACATTTATTTATATGTGCCGGCCATATAAAAGGTGGTCGAGATTCATGCGCAGGTTAGAATTTATTTTCATCCGATAAATCATTCCATTGAATAAACCTTAAATTGATTAGGTGATTCTGGTGGACCATTGGTAATTGAACGGGAGGATAAACGCTTTTTGTTAGCTGGAGTTATTAGTTGGAGAATCAATTGTGCAGAACCAAATCAACCGGGTGTTTATACCAGAATTTCGGAATTTCGTGGCTGGATCAATCAAATTTTGCAATTTTAACGGAACACTTATGTTCGGAGTTCTTCAATTACATTATTAAAGCAAATTATGAATCTGAAAAAATGAACATTTCAAGCTAATTGTAATAAAATTTTTGTACATTTAATTCGTTGAATTCATTCTATTTATTTATACTGTTAATACAAGAAAACTATGTTAAAAAATCTTCCCTTTATTCTACGGATTATACTTAAGTTTTACAGATGTTTCATTTTGTCTTAATATGCTGGTTGGCACAAACGAATTGGCCTAATTCATAGTTTCAATTACCTACTTATAGAACATTTAGTGTTTTCTTCTTCTTCTTCTTCTTCTTTTAAATTGAACATATTGAAATCGAACTGAATGAAATCAAATTAATGTTAATATCTATTGGACACGACGGAATCGTTGTCGTCTAAGGAACATTTTGGTGTTATACGCAAATAATTGTGTGGTACTTGACGTCCGGAAATGCGATGCATTTTAATCATGAATTCAATTCAATTGGGCTGTGATTTTGATGGTTTGAGCGTGTAAATGTGCGGATTTTGTATGAACCGAGATTTCGTTTCAAATAAGTTATGTGTACTTTGATTTGCCAAATAGCTGTTGGGACCAATGACCGATCGATTGGAACACACAATGAACACACAATTCATTCCTGAATATTCAACGAAACGAAAAAACGGAAAAAGAAAACAAAACGAAACATAAACCATAAACATTCAAACTATGCTATAAAAATTGTTGTTTATAAAATATTATTTGAAACAAAAACAAAACAATCATATGCATTGTGTGCAAGTATATTCGCTTTGTTCAAGGCATTGAAACAATTCAATGAAGCATTTCGATTCGTGAATGCCTTTTATGTTATAGTAAATTGAATCGATTTTTGGCTACTTTTCTTCTTCTTTTTCAAATCATATCGGAAACAATGAAACTAATGAATTTATCATAACTTGCCAGCCATCTTCAATTATTCTTAGAGAAAAAAAATTGCACAATATGAATGTTCGATATTTATCGATGACAATAACGGTTGAATCAAGTTTCTATAAACAAAACCGCAACAATTGTATCGGTGTTCGGATAGCGCTAATGGGAGAGTTTGCTATCCATCACATGGTCTCGGAAAAATTACTCTAAAATTTTTGTTTTTAAATCAACATCGATGACTGAAAGTGTGAATGAAAGGTTTTGACTCACTATTTTATCCTCGTTAAAAAAAATTTGAACAGTCCCCGATAAGGGGAGAAATTATAATTTTTCAGAGAAATTTTTTAATTTAATAATTTAGAATTCAAACCTTTTGCAGGAAGGAGAAAGCCGAGACTTTCCTGAGTATGTTCTAATTGAAAAAAAGTCAACAGAAATCCATAACTATTAACATGAAACTGTTTTTTTCATATCTATACAGATGGTATTGTTTGATAAACAAAATCTACAAATTTTGCCTGACGCAATATTGAAGGCGATTATCGATAAAATCTTCGAATTGGCACAAATAACACGATCCACCTTAGAAATTAAAAAAGGTAAAAAAAACTATAAAAAATTGAATATTTTGCTCAACTTAGTATTGAATTACAGGAATCACCTGCATAGCTATGCGCATGAGTGGACCGGGTCATCAAATCATTACTGAAAGTGTGCGACTAATTCAAATATTATGTTATTTGCGCAGATGATATTGAGATTGCTTTCAAGTTTTCAATTGACAAAAATATTGATATTCTTCGAATGGATTATTTGTTATGCATAAATCGTACAATCGTTTAAGAAATATTGTCAATATTGTTTGTTTTTTGTTTGTTTTAAAGTCGATTTTTTCTCCGTTTCGAATGCTTGATGAGTAGCAAAATCAGAGTATAAAAGCTGATCGGGTTTCGGTTAAAGTTATCAGTTATTCAATCCATTTGAAACGAGTAACAGTTTAATATTTGAGAAAAAATGAAAGTCATCATTTTAGCTTTGTTCGCAATCGTTGCTGTAGCCTGTGTATCAGGACAAGGAGCAGTACTCCTACAGGATCCTCTTAAAACAATATCTGAAGCTGGTAAATCAGCAACTGATGCAGCAAATGGAGGTGTTAAATCAGCAACTGAAACAGTCACTGGATCTGGTAAATCGGCAACTGATGCAGTAACTGGAGCTGGTAAACAAGCAGCTGGTACAGTAAATGGAGGTGTTAAATCAGCAACTGGAGCAGTAACTGGAGCTGGTAAACAAGCAGCTGATACAGTAAATGGAGGTGTTAAATCAGCAGCTGGAGCAGTAACTGGAGCTGGTAAACAAGCAGCTGATGCAGTAACTGGAGCTGGTAAACAAGCAGCTGATACAGTAACTGGAGCTGGTAAACAAGCAGCTAATACAGTAAATGGAGGTGTTAAATCAGCAACTGCACCACTAGCTGGAGTTCTTTTAACAAGCCTATAAACATCAGCATCTACTGACCTTGCATGAAAACAATTCGATTTCAATTCAAAAGTAAAAATTTCATGAAAATCATTGAGCTAAACTTTCAATAAAATAAATTTGAAAGACGAAAAATGTCTTTGCATGAATAAATACTGAGTTCTTGATTTTGGTGGGGGAGGAATGTATGGAGTGAGGAGATGGGTATTTTTATGATTGGAATAGATATGTCTTGAAAAATTTGATGTTTTCTACTAATCGTTATGGATTACTTTCGACCTTTTGCAATGGAGAGTCGTCCCTATCAAAAATATCGATGAGATCTTTCGCACACATCCTAATGAGATACTCAGCTCTCCCCCTCCTGCAAAAATTTTCATCTCCGAATAGAGGAAACATACTTTTTTGATAATTTTTCTGAATGATTTTCGTTTTTTCACGTTTTTCTTTTCCGTACATTCTTTAGGAAAAGTAACGTAATCGGTCGATTCTTTGAAAAAGTTAAAAAAAAAATGTCCGAAAATTTTGCGTCTGTATGTTTGTGGTAAAGCACGATTCAGCTCGATATATGCATTGAACGTTGCTTCCAATATAACAGGGTTGTAGCCCCTGTCGAAACAAAGAACCTAACAGAAGATGAGCGCATACAAATCAATAGGAAACAATTTTATGACAGGAAACAGAAATATTTGGAACAAAATTTTGAAAAAAAAAAATTAAAAAAAACAAGAAAATTAAGACAATAAAATGTTGGCGGTCCAACACTAGCTTTTCCGTACATAAAAAATTAAAATTGATCTCTATTAGTTGACAAAAACTTTTTTATGTTCCGATCATCAACAAACGATATCCGGATATTCAACAAATTGTATATCGCTAGCCTAGAGCTTTGCAACGTGATCTTATATCATGTGGTGTTTTTGCCCTAGCGTAATTCTCAACAATTATTCTTGGTCGTGATCCATCTGAATACGAGCTACAGCTAGGGCCAACACATACGATACAGCTAGGGCCAACACATACAAGGGATCGATCGAAGCCATTGTGTCAACATTTAGCCGACATCATTGAAAGTGGGCAACTAACGTTATTTCCGTAAAAGCTCAATCCACAAAACACCGCTTTTCTTAATTTTCACCCAAAATTAAATGAAATTGCGACATTTTTTCAAAATTTTATCTCAGAATATATAGTAAACACTGTCAATGTTAATTAGATTGGAATGACTAAGAAATCATTAAAAAAACATCTTTACATGATTTTCAAATGAATTGAATAAAACCTTCTTCACAATTTTACTTTCTTTTTTTTTTAATTTCATTTTATTTTCATTATTCTTGTCCGTACATTCTGTAGGAAAAGTAACGTAATCGGTCGATTTTGAAAAAGTGATGGGACTATGTTAGTGTTTTGTTTCTTAGCCAGGAGATTACGAAAAACCATATTTTGGAATGCTGTCCGAAAATTTTGCTCAATAAAAATTCTTAGTGAGGCCTCCTCTAAATACATCAGAAATATGGAATCGATAGTCAGACTCCTTGGTAATGACCCACTTAAATAAAACACGCGGTATATTGACAAAAGCTGAACTGAATAGCCATACAGAATCTTCCTGAATGGATTCTATTATCAAATGTTCTTTCGTTATCATCATTTTCTCAACAAAAGGATTCAATTGTAACAATTAAACCGACATCAATTTCATTTCCAAGCACCGTCACCCAACCCATGATAAATCCATTGGTTTACACGTTTTCCAACAAGAATACTTCAATACACATTAACAACAGACCGATCAACAATTACTCCTATTACAACGAACGAAACGGCAAATTTAAACACTAAAAATATTTGACAGAGCTGATGGAACCACCACTGCAACAGATAACAATGTCTTTACACTGGCTACTGAGTATCAGGTAATAATTTACAATTAAAACGGTATTCATTGTTCATAGTTTAAATTAACAACTTACAGAACATTTAGTGTTTTTTTCCTTCTTCTTTTGAATACAATCTTCGACACCGAGCACACATACATCATACAATATGAAATTGAAGCATTCTGAATCGATCATTGAAAGCGGTATGTCCTCAAATAAGTGTGCTCTCTTATTAAATCAGTTTTTAAAATTGATAAATTCTTCAATTTTGAAATCGATTTTCTTTTTTCAATAAATCATAACGTAAACAAAATAACATGCTCTTTC
>GL501524.1:11882-23643 GCA_000149185.1 Mayetiola destructor | reverse complement strand
GACATCCTAATGAGATACTAAGCTCTCCTTCTCCTGCAAAAATTTTCATCTCTGAATAGAGGAAACAAACTTTTTGATAATTTTTCTGAATAATTTTCGTTTTTTTAAATAGGGACTCGTCTCTATTGGGGACTGTTTACATTTTTTTCAAGGTGATTAGAGAGTGAGTCAAGACGTCTCATTTACAATTTCAATCATCGATGTCGGTTCGGAAACAAAAATTTTAGAGACATTTTTCCGAGAACTTGTGGTGGCACAACTTTTGATAATATGATAATATATGATCAGCAAAAATTGTTCCGCTTATAACTTAATAAAAAAAAGAAAAAAAATATCAAATTCATTTCGCTTGCCATTCATTTCAGGTGTTCAAAAAAAAAAAAGAAAAAAAAAACAAGATCGATCTGCCTTTTCCGTCATCAGTGCAAATGGAAGCGTTACGTTAACCATAACTGTCTAAACTGAACACCTCTTTGAACTTTTTCCACAGTTTGTGTGTGTGTGTGTGTTTTTCATTATAAAGTCAAATAAATAATAATTGATTGGTTTATTAATTTCGATTATTTTTAATTTTAATTATCGGGATGTGAACCAAAATCATATGGAAAAACCAATCGAAAGCCCTTTTTTTCAAATTTTAAATGTTCGTTTTATTGTGCTTAATATTGTCGAATGTATGAAACCCAAATAATATCGACAAAAGATACACTTCCTTAAATGTCGTTTAATTATTTAAAATAATTCACATGTGAATATTTTGTCAATCCATAATTCATCCATGTATATTGTATATTATTGGTAAAAAATAGATTCATTAAAGTCATATATTCTATACATCACGCATTACTTCCTTTGTGTCTTGGCAGTAGATTTATTTTTTTTTTCCATCGAATACTTAAGCAATAGTAATCGATAAAAATCGACTGTATCCGATAAGATTAATTGAATATGAATCTTATCAATTGAAAAATGTCGATCGATTAAAATGATAGTGATAAATGTTATAAGAAAGCCATTTGATCGAAAAACGTATTCGCAGTTTTTGAGTTAATCTTGAAAAAAGAATGTTTAAATTAAATTTGTGTTTTTCAATCTCATTAGCTTTGCTTTTCAGCATTAGTTTTGCATTGAAATCGGACAATTTTGACATCACCATTGATTCATTCATTGTCGATGGTCAAGATGCGTATCGCGGTCAATTTCCATATTATACATTTTTAAAATTGAATACAACGGACGGCGATGCTATTTGTGGTGGTGCTTTAATTTCAAACGAATGGATATTAACAGCTGCCCATTGTTTGTATGATACGCTGAATGGTGAAATTCATTTGGGTTCATTGCGTGCAAATAATCTAACTGAAGATGGACGTATTATAATGAAATTCGACATGAAGCACGGACATATTCATCCAAATTACTATCGATCAATCGTTTGGAATGACATTGGATTGATAAAATTGCCGAAACAAATTGTATTCAGTGCGATCATTAAGCCCGTTAAATTGGCATGTGAATCGATTGAAACAAAAGATGCAATTGCCATGGGAAATGGATTTATGAATGCTAAACAAAGAATATACGCTCCAATTTTACAATGGACCACATTAAAAACCATTTCGTATGCAAAATGTTTGCGACAATATCCATTTTTGTTGTTCAGACGAAGTGTAATTTGTGCTCGGGGTAATCAAATGGAATCAACTTGTCTAGGTGATTCCGGTGGTCCACTTGTTACGGATAAGACCCATATTTTGATGGGTGTCACTAGTTTTGGATCGAATGGTTATTTTCATTTATAATAATTAACAAATTAAACTTCAAATTCCCAACTACTGTTGATATTATTTACCATTACAGATGGATGCAATAGCGGTGCTCCACAGGGATTCACTAACGTCCAATCATATTTTCCATGGATAAACAAAGTTACCGGCTTACCGTTGCCTTCGTGCTAAATTTGTGGCTCTGATTTACGAACTACTATAGACACTTTTTAAAAAATGTCAAATGAAAATGAAAATTTAAATTCAAAACATTTATTGTTTCAGCAATTAATGTGCCCTAAGCTATTTATTTAGGGAAATTTCAATTTATTTAAGTGAAAATGTTGACTCAAAACTGAATGGGCTGAACAAACCATTCAGGTTTAAACATAAAATTTCAAGTTTTCCATATATTTTCATAATATCTATGCTCAACCCAAATCGAGATCGACGATTAAATAGTTTCGAGTGAGTAAATTACTGAAATTATTATCATCAAATCATTCAAATGAACTAAATGTATTTGATTCACAAAAAATTCTAAATAAAATACAAAAAATTTGCAATATTCATTCAAACAAACAGATTGTTGTTTCGTTTTGGAGAGAATGGTTTTTTCATTGTTGTAGCGCATAAAATTCGTTATCACTGTGATTAAGGCGTATATTTTCAACGGTAATTCCATTGCTGATAAAATGGTTTCAGATTAACTGTTTTCAGCCAACCGAAATTTCCCATTGATGTCAGAATAGCATTCAAAACGAACGAATCAATGATTCACATTAAAATTTGATCGAAATGTTTTCCGATGGAAAATCCATTTGTGAATTTTGCGATAATCTATCTATACAAATCGAATCACTTCATTTCGCTGTTCTGAATAATTCCCTTCGATTTTAGGAAAACGATTTGAATAATGATTAAACAAAAACACTGATTGTGCTTCTATCTTTTGTGCCGTGCCGTGCCTTTTGTTTTCCATTATGGGGGTCACAGCTTGTGGTTTTTCCAGATTCATGCATTTGGATTTTATGTGTGGTTGAAATTGTTTTTGTCGAATCAATAACATGTCATATCGATCGTTTCATTAAAAAAAAAGTCAAACATATGACATGGATATGCTGAGATGAACCTGACGTTACCTCACAAAAAAATTGTTCACCATTTTATGCGATATCTATCGTCAAGATCATTTCTTATTCTTTATTATATAAAATTGTTCGCATTTCAACGATGCATTCATTTTTAGTTGAAAGAGTCCACCACTGAAACGAAACGGAACCGCACTGATAGATTCATCTGTCGCTGTTGAATAGAAAGAGAAGCAAATTTTGCACTCAAATCACAAACAAATCGCACAAAGAAAAAAAAATATATAAAATCATGTCCTCATGGGCTAGATAATACTATAGAAGACACTCGTGCATTACATGAGAAAAGGGGTCCAAAAATTATTAGTTTAAGAACGGCTTCGGTAAAGCCAAATATGAGCATTGAGCATATGAATAGTGAAAAGAGTTTTGTTGGCATAGAATGACTTTTTAAAGAAGCAGAATTCGCTAGTACTGAATTCAAAAATATGCACCACAGATTGTATCAATTTCGAGATGTTATCAAATACCTTTTGTTGTCCATTCGATCAGAATAAAAATACAAAAATCGACTTTTTTTTTGTAGAAAATTAATTTTGAAAAATCAATTTTGAAAAAAATCGATTCAAGAAAAGTTTTTAGTCGGAAAATTCCGGAATTTTTTTCGATCGATTGTAGATTCATAAATGAAAGAAGATAAAAACTATAGCCATTTGAAACTTCTGGAATTGAAATTGACTGGCTGGCAAAATACCGAATGATGTATCAATTTTTTTTTTTTGCGAATGATCTATTCGAAATGTTTGTCGAAGCTTATTGAATTCCATGGTAAACTTGCTAGTCTAGGCCTTCCAGAAAGAGATTGCTTATCGTAGCTTTTGCATTAAAATCGGATATTTTTTCATTTTATTTCTATTGAATTTTATTGGTATTTTTGTTAATCATTACAATTTCTAATTTATCCAAAATCTTAGTGCATAAATCATGACACATAAAAGTATTCTATTGAAATTAAAATAAATTGAAAAAAAATTGATCTGTATCCAAGGCCGTTTCAAAACGTCATTTCGTAGTTATTAACATCATTTCCACCACTCCCACCTATACCTCCTTGTTGTGCATTACCACCGTCTCCGCCGTTCGAATCACATTCTGAATCTTTACCATGGCTTCCCCCAAACCAAAGGAATCCCAATCTTCCTCTCATACCTTTTACCTTGCACAATGCATTACCACCATTGCCTCCTACACTATGATTTCCATCTGCATAACCACCTTTACCGCCATTGACCTCAACGAAGGCTTTTCCACCAACACCCCCTTTGCCCCCTAAAAAGCCAAAACCACCCTCGCCTCCAATGCCAATACCAAGAACATGGCCCCCATTGCCACCAGTGCCATGATTATTTCCATCACCACCATCTCCACCGATGGCTTTACATTGAGCTTTGCCACCTGAACCGCCAATTCCAAGAATCTGATATCCCTTTTTACCATCGATGGTTATGCATTTGGCATTACCACCCTTTCCACCGGTTCCACCATTAATTCCATTACCACCGGCTCCAGCATGACTACCAGAACCAAACGCATCACCGCCGTCGCCACCTATACCACCATCAATTGCATTACCACCGTCTCCACCATAACTACCAGAACCAAACGCATCACCGCCATTGCCAGCATGGCTCGGGGCGCAAGCAGCAAATCTGAGCCAAATACCGAAAAGTGGTAAAATGAATAGGGTCGACTTCATCTGTTTGAATAATAAAAAATTGAAATAATTAATATTCTTGATGTTCTGGGTTGAAGTTTTCAGAACCAGAATATAGGCTACCGATCACTTCGTACCCTCAATATATGATAGAATCTCAGAAGATTCGACAATGCGACAAGCATCAGATGTGTTAAGATGCGTAAGTCATACGCGACGACATCTATTGAAAACGGCCAAAAGTCAAGAGATGTTCAGTGTTCAGTATATCTCGACTTTTCGTTCAATTTGAATAGCTGTCATCTTTAATTTTCTTATTGCCACTTCCGAACACTTCTAATCAATGTCGCATAGGCGCTAAATATGACAAATGGAGGGTACGGATCACTTACATTGGTTTTTCTTAGTTTTGAAATGAGAATGAAAAGTTTGATTGATGTCAACTCAACAAAACTAATTTTGTGAATGATTTACTGAACAAGAACACCGACTTTAAATGCACGAAATTTTTGCCCCTTATCAGCACACAGAAAAATTAAATGCGGAAAAACCAGCGTACTATTAATATTAGTATTATAATCGAGCTTGAAACGTTTTAGTCGAATCAATGGGCACTGGGAATCACAACATCCGATGATACCCATTATATTGATAACGAAGAAAAAAGCAAACAATATTGCTTGTTACACCTAAAACAGTGCACCAATATGATTGTCATGGACGAATTCGAATCTCTTAATCTATTAATATTTCTGACTAATTAAATGAGAATCACGAATGGCAAAACATTCTCGTTTCGATTTTCATAAACGGGGACTTTTCATAGAGTTGAAAGGTATACGATTCAAATGGGATTGATGACAGATGATGGAAACGGAAAATAGTAACCACAAAAAAAAAAGCAAATAAAACTATGCACGAATTGGTTGCCCTAAATATTACTGGATGCATTTTAAATTTCATTTTATAATTTCCTTATTACATCGGTATTGCAATTGTAATGGAATTTAAAATTTTTGATGAAGAGATAAAAACATTGCTGCTAGTTGAAATGAAACAGAAATTGTGCTCTTTTGATATTTGATGTTTTTATTTTTCCCTCAATAGTTAATTCGACATGGACATGAATGGATTCGATTATTATCCTGATGTGCCGAAATTCCGAATAAAATATTTACAAGTTATTTAAAATGTTCATTCAATTCATTGAGACAAACAGATTGTTGTTTCGTTTTGAAGAGAAGAATGGTTTTCTCATTGTTGTAGCGCAAAACGTCTTTTTTTTATGGTTATTCCAGACCACTTATTTTCAGCCAACCGATATTCCCATTTAATATGTCAGAATAGCAATCAAAATGAACGCATCAATGATTCACATTGAATTTAATCAAAATGTTTTTCGATGGAAAACCCAGTTGCGACATTTTGCGATTATCTATCTATACATTTCGAATCACTTCATTTCGTTGCTTGTTGCAAATAATGTCCTTATCTTCATCTTTGAATACAAAAATATTCATATTCGGGTAGCCTGAAACAACCGAATCTACATTATGGGGGTCACAGCGCGGTATTTCCAGTGGATTCTTAATCACATAGATTGGGAATTTTATTGATAGTTTTCTACGGTCCAAGATTAAATAAGAAAGGAATTTTATTTCGTTTACAATGTAACGGACATTTGGCATTGGAGCGTTGGGATCTTTATCGATTCGACGTTAATATTTCAGGGAATCCCAAATTATTATTCACTTATCTGAGAGTGTGTTAATTTTTATATTCAGTTCAACCGCAAACAGATAAGACGCAATCACACATTATTTTTACTATTTTAAGCGTGTCAGAGCGTCCATAGAATCATTCGTTCACATAGCTTCGTTGTTTTCATTTCAATCTTAACTTAAATTTAGATTCAAAAATAACAGTCGAAACAAAGTAAATGTATATTGCTCATCTTTATTATTATTATTCAAAAAAAAAAAAAAAAATAATTTCATTTTCTATTTTGTAACAGATGAAGTCCTGGGGAATAGGCTTGCTTGTATTGGTTGCACTTTGTGAAATTGCACTGGCGGCTCATGGTGGAAATGGGGGTGATGCAATTGGCATGGGTAGTCATGGTGGCAATGGAGGCAATACAGGCCGTGGACAGTTTGGCGGTAATGGGGGCGATGGTGGTGATGCATGGAATGGTTCTTTTGGGGGAAATGGTGGCAATGGAGGCGATGGACTCGGCAGAAGCGATATTTTGTATGGTAAAAAAGGTGTTAATGGAGCTGATGGAGTGAATGGTGCAAATGGTCAGAATGGACAAAATGGAGCCTTCGGTGGCGATGGAGGTAAAGGAGGTACAGGATATGGTCAAACTGGCAGTGTAGAAAGTAACAATTGTTATGTCATGTCTTTTTGGTATCGGTTGGTGCACTTTTGCTGGTTTCAATTTTGAATAAATATCAAATATTTAAATGGAAAATTTTGAATCAATGAGATTATTTAATGTGTGTGTTCAGTGAACTGTTCAGGTTTAAAATCCATGTGTGAATAGGGATGGATCAAATACTCACAAAATGATCGAACGTAGTTTAAGCAATTACAAAAACATCAATAAAAAAAATTCTATCCAAATTTACCCAAAAAATGCTTAATTTTGGATTTTTATTGGAAAGGAAAAATATATTTGGTTATTTTTTGCATTCTTATATGATTTTGTATTCCTTTCCGAGGATACCATTTCTGAAAGTTTTGGGTTGTCTTTACCTAAAAATAAATAAAATAAATGATTTTGGGATATAAAACATAATTATCCGCCGTTGACAAAGGATTTTGTATTTATTTATTTTTTTAAGGAAATAAGACTGAGTTCGATCGTGCACACTCGAATGTATTGAAAACAAATAATTAAAAGAAATTCTTAGAAGAGTTCTTTGTCTTTTCTCCGATTTATTTTGCGGGAAATTCTGTTTTTTTATGCATTTAAGACATTTCCCTTTTCGATTGGCGAAAGTAACCATCAAAAATTTCCTACGATTATTTCCAAAGTCAGTAAGGATGTTATAACGATAAATCTCACTATACAATGGACGAAGGGTAATTAAACGATGGACTTGCGATTGATTTGACGAAAACATTGCAACCACAGAATAAAAATGATCCTTTTCAAAATGATTATTGAGAAGTTTAGTATGAAATGAATGCGTTGTTAAACTTGAACATGACAAAAATGATTTTCGGACACATTTATGCATTCCAGAACCGCTATAGTGCTAACCAGACATACATATAAAAGTGCCGACGACAAGGACGACATACACACAGGATTTTTTTTTCTGAAAACCCATTTTTCGTGTTTTTCTCGCCGAAAAACGAAAAAATAACTCAAAAATAAATCCACTTTTTCTGAAGGTAAACCAATTCTTTTCTCGCATCTGAAATTGTGGTGTGCGGAAAAGTAATATTGTTGCCGAATTCAGCTTTTTTCTTCTGTCTCCTTCAAACACTATTGCCGATTCGGATCATTTAATAAATTTTTTTACATAACTTCAGGCCGGCTATATCGAGCAAAGTAAACACTTACACTTGCTTTCTGTCATTTGAAGAAATGCCAACATCGGAATGATGTGTGGTTGGAACTAGGCATTTCGATTTGTTTTTTTTTTCAATTTTATTCAATTTTGTTAAATTTGATTGATTTCGGAGAGTGCAATTGAATTTTCAATTTCGTACTTCACTCCTTGAAACAAGTAAAAACAACCAAAAATAATGAAGAATAGTATTTTCAAAATAGAAATTCCATACCATTGAACATAGGCATAATAACGTGAGTTTTTACACGGACTACCCGTAATAGTAAGTAGTAAACAGTGTATAAACACATAATTTTGCTATGAATTCGAGGTATTCGGTCCATAAATAGGTTATCGCAATGCTTGAAATAGGTTTTCCCAACCGTTTCTTCTTTTGAATTCAATATGAATTGTTATCAGCATTTGGTATATAAACAGAAGTTTATGAGTAGATCATCTCATATTTCATGTTCTAGTGATATACGGATGAGCTTGTCTTGCACCCATTTTAATTCCATTTTCCAAATGATAGCTCAGAAAAAGTAAGCAGTATAAATTTGATAATAGCAAACGGCAAAATTAAACTGTAAATTTGATTGATTTTTTTTATTTAAATAGATGAATTCAATTGAAATTTTCTCATTGGTCTTCGTTGTTTTCATTGGAGTATCAGCGTGCACTCCATTGCGTAATTATGACAACGGCCGTGATGGATTGGGTGGACTGGGTTTTAATGGTGGAAAAGGTGGTAGAGGTGGCAGGGCCTGTGGATATTATGATGGTGGAAACGGTGGTAATGGATATAACGATGGCCGAGGTGGCAAGGGGGGTGATGCAGGTAGCCATGGACCAGGTGGTAATGGTGGTCATGGGGCCAATGGAGGCCAAGGAGGTAATGGAGGCAATGGTGGCACCTGTTACACGCTTTTATCCGATACTTCAATAGTACTAGTGAATTCAATAATCCGTACAATCAAGCTTCTGTGGCAAAATGCAATTTTATATCGTCTCATTCACTCTTAAAATGAGCTTGGTCTTCAATCACTGTAACGATGTGGCGCTTTTCGAAAGAGAATAAAACCCAAAATTTCAAGTGCCACGTAAAATAAATGTGCATCGTAGCTGATGAACTCATTGAACCAATAAAAATGAATCAATAATAAATGATTATTATGGAATATGTTCGCCTGGTATTTCTAACATGTTTTAATGCCAAAAAAAAAAAGTGATCTGATACACTCTAAAAAATTGACTACCAAGACTATTGGCATGTGCCAACAGTACGCAAGGCAATTGACAAAATTCAATATACTTTTGATAAATTTCAATAGAATCTATTGACATTTTTAGTATTTTTAGTAGCCAATGATAATATCTTGAAGTTTTATTGACATACTAGTATAACAAAGTATTGGTTTTGAGTGTCGTCGTTGTCGTCGTTAGTTATTTCAATAATTCTCTTCAAGTCTACTATACATCAATGCAAACTAACTTTTATCGTGTAGATGGAGTTCTCAGAATGATCCTTTTTGATTTTGGAGGTATGAGACCTCATAGCATTTTGTTTATGGCTACTACAGTGTACCCTATGAAATTTTTCCTGAAAGTTTTTGGAATTTTTTTTTTTTTCTCGAAAGAACGACGTGCAAAATGCAAAAATCACCTATATCTGTCTTTTTCTTTTCCGTAAATTCTGTAAGGAAAAGTAACGTAATCGGTCGATTTTGAAAAAGTGATGGGACTATGTTAGTGTTTTGTTTCTTAGCCAAAAGATTACGAAAAACCATATTTTGGAATGCTGTCCGAAAATTTTGCGTCTGAATGAATGTGGTAAAGCAGGATACAGCTCGATATATGGATTGGACGTTGCTTCTAACTTTACTGGGTTGTAGCCCCTGTCGAAACAATGAACGTATCAGAAGATGAGCGCAAACAAATAAATAGAAACAATTTTATGACAAGAAACGAAAAAAACGACAAAATTAACAAAATAATGAAAAAAAAGATGGAATTTAAGAAAAAAATTGTGAAGAAGGGTTTATTTAATTCATATGAAAATCATATAAGGATGTGTTTTAATGATTGCTCAGCCATTCCAATCTAATTAACATCGACAGTGTTTACTATATATTTTGAGATAAAATTTTGAAAAAATGTCGTAATTTCATTCAATTTTAAGTGGAAAATAAAGAAAGCGATGTTATGTGGATTGAGCTTTTACGGAAATAACGTTAGTTGCCCACTTTCAATGATGTCGGCTAAATGTTGACACAATGGCATCGATCGATCGCTTGTATGTGTTGGCCCTAGCTGTAGTTCGTATTCAGATGGATCAAGACCAAGAATAATTGTTGGGAATTACGCTAGGGCAAAGAAACCACATGAGATAAGATCACGTTGCAAAGTTCTAGGCTGACGATACACAATTTGGTGAATATCCGGATATCGTTTGTTGATGATCGGAACATAAAAAAGTTTTCGTCAACTAATAAAGATCAATTTTAATTTTTTATGTACGGCAAAAGCTAGTGTTGGACCGCCAACAATTTAATTCTATTCACTTAAAACCAAATGAATTTCTGCCTTATTGGTTCAATTTTGCATGTTGTTCTTTATTTTTCTCGTCAATCGATCGTAATAAATCGTCTAAAACGCGTAAAAAAACAAATTTTTTTCCAAAAATAAAATTTTCTTTGCCCAATGGTCCCCCATTGCATTGGAAAAAAGAAAAACACCATTCAATTCGGGAACTATCAAAAAATCTTGAAAACAGTGCGGAAAAGTATGTTTTAATCCGTCAAACCATTTATTTTAGAATGTATTCATCAGATGATTGAAAGAAAATGATGCAAAAAAATGGAAAAATGCTTACCATTTGACATTGATCATGAATCATGATCAAAACTCCTAATAGGAGTTAAGATATTGTTTTTTTTTTCATAATCAAATTGCTGGTCATGGTCTGTTTCAAAATTGAGCTAAAATTATGAAATCATTTTTATTAAATTATGGAATTTATTAATTCGAAATACGCATTTTACATTGTAAATGTTCAAATAAAAAACATTGCCAATAAGAAGAACATTGAATTTGTATTTGATCTTATTTAAGTGTGTAATATATTTCAAGCAAGAATCTGTTGTGTCGCTACTACTTGCCTACGGATAAGCAATTCAACCGTTAATTATTTTGACCAGCACGCCAACCCTTATTGCCCGGGGAACGTCCAATTTTTTGTTGGTTTGTAGCTGTAAGACCAGATGCCAATGTTCCTGTCTGGGGGTAGTTTGTTGGGTTACCGTACCCATTACCTCCTTTACCTCCATTACCACCGAAAACACCATTTTGTCCATTCTGACCGTTTTCACCATTCACCCCATCAGCTCCATTACGACCAGGAATTCCATTTGCAACATACTGGATTTTTCCATCGGAAATATAATTTTGAATACGTCCAAAATCATTACGAATACTTGTGAAGTCTGCAACATGCCTATGTTCACCGTAAAATCCATAAAATCCATTTCCACAGAAATAGAAGCCATTTTGAGATGGTTGTGACAAACGGTGGTTGAGACCATTTATTTCGTCGAATAATTTATTACAAAAATCTGCATTTGTACCAAA
>GL501523.1:3756220-3778364 GCA_000149185.1 Mayetiola destructor | reverse complement strand
GAGAGAGAGAGAGAGAGAAAATGATGAGGCAGTTCTCATGGACGAATTGCCAGCCTGGACGGGTATTTCACAAAACAAACAAATGACAATGAAAATTCTAGTTCATTTCGTCTAACACAATGCATCATATTCCAAATGATTGTTTTGACTTCTAAAATCAATGAGAGATTGAAAAAGTGACGAATGAATGAACTACGTTTACAAAATAAGAGAAAAGATACGGCAAAAACAAAACGAATGAAGAACAATGGATATCCATACCATAGTGTAGGGCTTATGCCAAAAAGTATACACATGACTTTAGCACACTGCATCTATAGAATAAAGAATTCATGACGGCGTTGATTTAACGAGTTATTGTTGATTCGTTTTTTTTTCTTCTCTCCATCGTTTCAGTATTACAATTCAAATTTCGTATATATTTCATCATATTTGATGATCATTGTGGTCGGATGAAATACAAAAATGAAAAGAAAAAAAAAAGATCAAAAAAGCCAAGGGTTGTTAGATCCTAAACAGATTTGAAAATTGGATTTCACTGAATCACTGATTTGTGTTTGCGTGTTTGAATGTACATTTTTATGGTAAACGTATGTTGACACCAACTCTTAACATTCATTTCGGCCATCAACGGTGTGATGGTGGTGATTCGGATAAATAACAATGATTTTTTTTTTCACCCATTTGGTCTCTGCTTTACAAATGGAACGTATATCGAAATTCAAATTCAATACAATTTTCAATCTCACAAAAGGTTATTTTCCAACAGATATTGAATTGATTTTTTGTGATAAACATTTGAAGATTTATGCCAGCCAATTTAATTCAATACATTAGCTTTTGACTTAATGAAAAGCGGATGCAAAAAAATGACCAATGAACAAAATAAAGAAGAAAAATGAGTACATCTATGTAAGTAGCCAACTTATAGAAACAAAGTGCTAACAGATTGTTGGATTTGACCTTTTTTGCTTTTTCATTTATTCGTTGAAACCTTGCAACAAATGCTTTTGCTATCGATAAACGTCACGAAACGAATGCAGTTAGTGGAGGAGAAAAAAAAAGGGAATAATACCTTCCACAATTGCAAACATTTTCAATACAATCCATTTTATCAGACGCGGTACGGTTATCCATATCCAGATATAATAGTGTATAAAGAATGCGGTGGATGGTTGAATTTCTTTAGATTGTTGCGTCGCCTAAATGAAGACCTATCGATTACTTCTTCATTCCAATTCATGCTGTGCACTGTGCACATAAAGAGTGAAGATTGTTCGCGAATCGATTTTTATTCCGGTTTCCATTCCACATTTCATCACGGCTCTCTGTGTTTTTTTTTCATTCATTCATTCATTCATTCATTCATTGTCAGTCGTATTATATTCACGTTCAATAGTTAGCTTCATCTTCCCTTCCGTTATCCATGTCTATTTGATGCAATAACCAAATAATCAGGATTTATTGCATTAAATATCAAGTTTTATGCTTTATATTGTATGAATTCTGTGACTCGAACTCATGCAATGAATCCAATATCCAAAAGCAACAAAAAAGAAAAAAAAAGGCAGAACGAATCGTGGCACGTTACTCAAATTCAATTGTAGCAAAACGAACGTATTGAATTCCGGCAGAATGATTCCGCTCAGTGAAATGTTATTTATGATATTTTCATTTCTCTTTTGATTTGTGATATTTGCTCATTGAAACAAAATCAAATAGCAAATTGATTTTATATTAAAAGTTTTCATCGGTTCGATTTGTTTTAACAAATTCATGTTATTATCTCGAAGTGATTTCAATCGGAATGCTGTTCAAATACAGTGCATTTCAAAGTTGTCAGCCGCATTTTTCCCTCCCCCCCCTTCAAAATTATACAAACCAAATCTTGGCTGACACAAAATTGAATTAAAAATCATTTTCTTAATCATCGATATGATTTTTAAATGGTTCATCCGAAAGTTTTTTGAATTGCAAATTGAAGGCACTGAAAAGAATGCAGCACATTTTTGTTTATTTTGGTCACGCCAACCAATGGACATCTATAATTTGGTGATCTCAACTCCGTATAATATTATGTATCCATGAATAATCTGCCCATGACATAAAGTATAAAATCCATCAAAATTTTGCGTCGTACACAATGCATAGAGAAATAACTTAGCTACAAACAGCTATTACGTATTGTTGTCGTTGTTATTTTCATTTATTATTTATGGTTGCCTCTCAAAAATGTTTGGCATCGTTTTCATTTCTCCCTATACGGTCATTCAACGGAAATTATATATGTGTGAATTATAGAATGTGGTCAATGAAATTGAGCTGGAGACAAGCAACCCACACATCTATTGAATGAAAGACGAAAGCGATGATAAATTTTTGTAGATCGCACATCCCTTTTACTTGCTCGTCATCAGCACTATGTGGTGGAAAAAGTATTGTGACTTTCCAAAATAATCAAATTCTTTTGTCTGTAACTCTGTGCAAGTTGTGCAAAATAACAACAACAACAAAAAAACAATATTAGTTGAAAATATTTGTACGAATTATGAGATTTGAGTTTATATTTTTTCAAAAAGAAAAAAAACAAATTTCTTATTCCTGGAATCGTTTCAATACACCACGAATTGATATTTCGTAAAATTGCGCTGCAGTTTGCGGAAAAATATGTTTCAAATTGAAAACCATTATTTTCTTTCTTCATTACAATTGGCTGATTGAGTTTAGCCTATGTTATATGCATCGAGCAAGAAAAAAAAGACATGAACCATTTTTCATTAGAATGTGATCACTAAGCATGCAATGATGAAAATTAACTTTAAGTGCGTGTCATCATTACATTTATCGCCTAAATTTATTTCATGTCACTGAATGAGGAGAGGTGAATTGAACCTGACATTTGATATGAAGACAATAATGGGTTCTTTCGAATGAAAAATTCTTTCACATTTTGCCCCAAGATTAATATGCGTAAATCTCGTCTATTATTTATAAAAAGTTCAGCTATTTATTATTTATTTTCATATGTAGAATGTAGATTTCAAAAAAAACTCACCATATGTATTAGAAGTAAGCACTAAACACCTTTGAAATAGATAATAAAATCATTCAGTGTCAATGTGTCAGGATTATTTACAAGTATTAAATTGATACAAAAACTGTGGTGATATGATCGAAATTGGTATAAAAATCAAAAATAAGGAGAAAAGTGAGAGAAAAGGTACGTTAAAAAGTGACTAGAAGGTGGTTGTTAGCTGTGAACCTGGATGCTAAAACAGGCCATACACCAAGTGATTACTTATCGACTTATTATTAAATTAATCACACAAACATCAGTTTCTAAAACTAAAATCATTATTTACTCGGGAGAATAGTGTATAAAACCTGTTGTATAGTATTTTGATTTTTGGATGAAACTCAAAGAATGGAAGACAATTTATAAATAATGTTTAGTTAATGGTGCTATGTGTTTTCTCCTATCATTTGTACCGAACAATATTGAATGATTTCCTGTTGAATGCAGGATGTCTATGTGGGCCAATGACATCGTTAATATGCTATTTTAATTGATCTGTTCTGGTTTAAAATGCATTTGCTGGATTTTGTGTATTGTCTGTACAAGTGTACAAGTGTTCAATGTACATTTAACGTATGTAGTATGTAATATGCAGCAAGCATTCCGTTTATTCATATATTGCCCAAAGTTTTCATATCAGTTGTTTTTCGAGCAGAATTTGAACAAAATTTCAAATCATGTGCTATTTCGAATCATTCCATGTCCCTCAGCGAATATATATAGTAATATGTATGTATATATATATATAGAGAAAAAAAACAACTCAAAACAGTCATAATAATTAAAACTTTGAAATTAAAACAATGAAATATTTATCATTCGATCAAAATGGTTTTATCAATGTTCAAATGTTTCGGTGGCAAAACTTTGGTTTTGTTTAATCGATTTCAGTTCACTGATTGAATTCATTTTTGTTTGCGATTTATTTGATTTTGACGGCAGGAAATTATAAATGTTTTCTACTCAAACGTATGGCGGTCACGTGCGCCTTCCCAAATAAAATTAAAATCACAATCACTTTAAATAACCTTTGAATGATGACAATTCAATTGCATTGAACATTAAAAACATTGGCACCAACAATTACAGTCAAATTTAAGTTGAAAAATTATTATCGACTGCAAAATTTATTCGATAAGTTGTCATTTACGAGCAATTAATTTATAAAAAGTAAAGTTTTTGTCAAAGTTGTTTCTTTCATTGATTCTGAATAAACTCATATATATATTTTATTGTTCTTTTAACTTACCGTTTGAAAACCTTCTGAGTTTCAAAGAATTGAATTGAATGTTGCTGCTATTCAAAGTCTAGTAACCAACCATTGTATTCTTATTTGACTTTTTTCAAATAAAAGGAATGTTAAAATTTCAATTATTTTGTTTGTATGACTTTATAATCGGATTGAGTTACCTGCAATAGCTTATTATAGCTTACGGGGTAAAATGTGTAGTAATTTCAAATTGCAACCATCTGTTTAGATGTGGCTGTAGGCTTTAGTGTATCTCTGAAAATCATCGGAAATCAAATAGTGATAATATCCTCAAGTTCGATGATCATAGTAAGCCTAATGTTCTGTTTTCCAATATACGTTCGCATTACGTCTGAATATGTGAGGAACATCAAGAGAGAATTCATGTGCAATTTTCTGGTAAATTCTACCTGCTAATAGCTACAGTTTACATAAATTTGCTGCTCAAATTTCATGAATCAAACTAACTTTTTATTGTCAACAAGATAGTTCATATTTTGCCGCATATTTTTCTGGTGATTGTTTCTTTTTTATTGAGTCGTCCTTATAAGATGTTTAACCCTATATTATTGTACATCACATACTTTTCATACAATTGACACATTCTATCGAAATTTATTAGGAAAAAAAGTAATTTAAGTTTTTCAACTTACATCATAAATGGAATGATAACAAAGCATAATGGTAATCTTCGACCTTCGATTCCTCGAAAATATTTTCATAGTTCGAAACAATACGCGAATGAGTTTTTTTCATTTATTAATGTAGAATATTTTTCTGTTATTCATTTTTTTACATGGCCCAATAAACAAAAAGCATAGTTTCACGCAAAAACAATTCCTCCTGTGGATGTTTGATGACAGTTTCAAAAGTTCAATACCTTCGAATTTACTATTTATGACAAAACTTTTATTATTCGTCTATTTTGTTATGCACCGGAAGGGTAATACTATTCTTTGTTTTTTTTTGTCATTCCGTCCCCCTCTGAATGAGTGTTTGACCCATTTCGGAATCCGAAGTTCGGATCAAGTTGAATTTTTGGATCCATCCGTTTCAGATAATGTCAAACTTTTCCGAAAAATTTCAAAATTAATTTCTTTTCATAATTAATTTTTTTTTCTTCAAAATTTAATTCCTTTAAAATTAATTTTTTTGTAAGGAATAATTCGTTTCAAAATAATTTTTTTTTTTTGGACTAACCGTCCACCGTCCACCTTCCAAACAAATTTTTGACCATGTTGTAAAGTTCAGATCAAGCTGAAACTCCGAGTTCATATGTTCCAGGATGATTCTCTATTGATATATTGCTAGTGGAAATTAAAACCCTTCTACCTGCAGTGGGTATTGCATTAAATCATATCTCTTTCAATCATAATCAGTGAAGTTTTCATTTGATAGAGTTAAAAAATCTCGATAGAATATCAAAAAAGTGATTTTTTGGGTTCAAAAATTTATCGACTTTTTATTTATCCGGCTGGTCATAGAAATTCGGTCGGCTAGATTCCAATCTTGTACTTGGAATTTGGAATGGCTCCTTTAAAATGATAGCGCGAAAAAATTGGTCCATGTCTCAATAATTTCTGGTCGCAACGCCCTCTATTGACTCATGTTACAACTTGGATCGGGTAGATGGGATCCTTTTAGACAATATTTTGAATGAAATGCTCTTTCAATAAATTATTCAAATAAACCATTTATTCGCACTAAACAAAACTGGTTTTTCATTTCCACTAAGAATTTGTTGAGAATTTTTTGCCGAGAAGATTGTCTGTGCGTCTTTGCCAATATATTTCGTATTCGTAAATATTAGATTCCCATCATTCGGATAATTTGTGTGTGAACTACGCAGAATTTATTAAATATGATTGTAAAATTCTTTTTATTCTGTTTCATAGGTTTATGTAATTCATGATTTTTGAATAGATAAGTATTTGATATTCCTAAGAATAAAGAAAGATTCAATGGAGCCGTCGCCATTTGAATGCAAATGAAATACTATCTGATTGAGCATATAGATGGCATTTTAAATTTATTCCGTTCGTAAACTCACTCCACTTTTACAATGTACTGAGTAAGTGTAAACAGAGTCATTGACATTAGAATATTATTTAGTATACAACAAACACACATGAGTAATTTATAAATGATAAAAAATTGCCAAAGTAATTGTCGTTTTGTTATCAGACTTTTGGAAACGAGGTCATTAATTTTTTTTTTTGTGACTGGTTATAGAGTGTATCATTTTATGCAAGAATATGCAAAAGTAAATATTGAAAATGTTCGAAATTGAAACGTTTGTTTTTTTTGATATCGAAACAACTGGAATTCCAGGATACGAACGTCCACCAACCAAAATTACTGAATTAGCATTTGTTGCATGCTCTCGTGAACATTTACTCACCACTGAGAAAAATGAATTGCCACGAATTTTACACAAAATTTTGCTTCCAATTCAGCCACTAAAATGCATTTTACCTGATACAACTAAAATAACTGGTAATAACATCAAAAATTCGAAAAATTTGATGGCTACTTTGAGACTCATTTTTTTTTTTTCATTTTTCATTTTCTTTGTTTTTTTTCAAAAGGTTTGGATAACTTTTTATTGGAGCATGTAGCAAAATTTGATGAGGAAACGGTTGCCATAATGAACTCTTTCTTAAATCGATTGAAGAAGCCGATTTGTTTGGTTGCACATAATGGAAATAAATTTGATTATCCATTGTTGAGTGAACATCTCAAAAGAATTGTAAGTTCGTTTTTTTTAATGCATTCATACGCAAAATTGAATTCGACTAAAAGAAATGAATGTTCCATTGCGTTTTACTTCTATTTCAGAAATGTTTTTTGCCCGAGCATCTATTTTGCGTGGACTCGCTTTGTATATTTAAAGAATACAATGATATTATGACTTCGAATTCAATGGATGACGAATTTCTAAAGACTGACTTGACTGATGTTCAAAAAATTAATGAAACAACACCATCGAGAGGAATTTCAAAATATCAAAAAAGCTCAAAATCATTAACTGAATCGTCAAAAGCATCTCGTTGTCTGTTCCCGAATTCAATACAAACATCGAATACTGCGATTGACTCACCAACGATTATTAATAATAATTCATCAAAAAACCAACGCCTTTCCTATAAATTGACTGATATTTTCGAAAGATTACATCATCATTCACCTGAAACCGCTCATAATGCTGAAGCTGACACAATGCATTTGCTGAAATGTGCAATCGCAATAAATGAACGATTCGTGCAATTAGCAGACAGTGGTGCAAGAAAATTTTCTGAATTCTAGTTTTTTTTTCTATATGTATCAAATAAATAAAAAAAAAATTACACTTTATGCAGCGTTATTTTTCTTCACTTTTTTTTAAATAATTGTGAACGCTCCATTCGAAAAAGAAAACTCCACATGCGATGGTGAAACCCCATATTAAGATCAATAATGCTGGTTTGGTGTCTATCAAACTTGCAGTTATAAAATTTCCAGTATGTCCAATGCATTGTGGCTTTTTAGAATACATTCGAGTATTTTCTCTCCCCTCTAAGCCATGCTCTCGCATTCGCATCATTCTGGAATAAATTTTAATAAATGAATTGTGTTGCGTTGTGTCATCATTTTCATTTCATATTTTTTTTTTTTACCCTATTTTGAACATTTCTCGGAATGTTGAATTTTTTCGAATAGCATACCAGGGATCGGTCACCTGAAGATATGCTATTTCAACAATGCCACATTTTTCATCCTCGAAAAATGTTTCACTCATCAATTTGTATCCGATGGATAGTTCCATGTGGAATGCAAAGAGACCCTTATTATTATGCACACAATAAGTACAAAAATACCAATTACATTTTATTCATTGATAGTTTACCTGTCTTACTCTTCGGACTCCTTCTTCTAAATTCATAAAATTATCTTTACCAACTTTATTGAGGTAAATTTTTTTCCGGATTGGCTCTTCGGCATGCTGAAAAATAAAAATTTGGCATATTTTGTTTTTTTTTTCGGATCTGATTGAATCTGAATTTTTTATGAATCTTACAGCAAAATAATATCGATTAAATACTGTGTCATCGACACCAATTTCCAGGCGAGATTCATATAGATCTTTCAATGTTTTAATCTTAGTTGATGGTGATTGTAATAATGCAACTATATTTGCCGAATAGCTCGTATATAAAAACATCAAAATAGTCGATGTTATAATCATGATAAAACGAGCGCTAGTACTTCGTGGAGTTACTTTTATGAAGATATAGGATAAAAAATATTTATTGTTTCGATATTTTGCTTGTTCTATTTGTTTAGCTAGGACGATATTACCTGATGATCCTTGTTGACATGTTGCTCCAAATACCAGTAGAAAAACATCACCAATTTTTGGATGCAATAAAGAGGATACATCATTCGGCATCTAAAACATTAAATCACTTCATATTCATTTTGTAGCAATAAATGGAAAATATAATATTCTCAATTCTCACATCATATTTGGGCAAAAAATAATTCCATTCAATTAGGACAGATATTGTTAAAAATACGGCTGCAACGAATATTAACAATATCAAACAATACCAAACGAATTCGTCAAATGGCAAAATGTAAACATTATCGGTGTAAGATAATTTTGGTGAACGAAATATGAAACGCGAACCAGTTGGAGTTGGTGATGCTATATATTGTATAATTGGAACACGATCGACCGTTAAAAATAGGGGCGTACCACCAATTTCGACTTCATTGCGAATAAGTTGTCCAACCATTCCACTATCGTAAAGCAACGATAAACAATAAACAATTATTGTATGTTATTAAGTGCAAAATGTTTTTATGTGCATACCTCCAGTCACCAGTTTTCTCATCTCGGTAGCCCCATGATGAAACCGTTGTATAATTAATCGTAGCATTCAGATAATTCATTAGAAATTCAGTTAATATATAATTGACCTTAGTCAATGGATCTGTTTGAGTATCACTATTTAGAGATAATTTTTTTTTTTCAAATAAATACTAAATATAAAAACAAATTTCTTTAAATCATACTACCGATAATCATTCAAATGGTTCAGTGTATCATTATTCGTTATAACCAATGATGCTTTGAAATTATATCCAGATAAATTCATTCGTCGCCTTGACGTTATGGATGAACTACGTAAGTCCGTGAAATGTTTGATTCCAAACGTGCCAAAAGATTCAATGATCAATGGTTTCTTCGCACTGATGCGATAAATTTGAAAGACATACATTTGCTCGGAATCAGTTGCATCATTTTTTATTTTGGAATAAAAAATTTCACTTTGGGCAGAAATATAAGCAATGCCACTGAAAATATCATATATTTCCTCGTTTATATCGTTTCCCAACGTCTAGAATTTTTTTCTATATTAATTATTACTTGGGGCAAAGAATTGATTTCAAAGAAATTTGATCACCTGCTCTGATTGAAAGTTCCATATAATCCATGAAAAGTCATCAATTTCCTTGCCAATGAACCTTAAAACGTCCATTGAATAATTGCAATTTCCATCAATCATTATAAATTCAGAATGAATTTGATTGGGTGGCGGGAAATTATTTAAGTTAATGTTATTAATGGAGAGCCCATAGTTCAATTCATTATTTCCGAATGGCATGTGAAATGATTCGTAGAATTTGAATGAAACATCTAAAAGAATAAGGAATAATGAAAAATAACGAAATATATGGTTGAGTTCCATTTACCTGTGGTCCAACAAGTCATAGCCGTCAATCGGCCAGGTTTTGCAATGGCTTGAAGCAATCGTTTCGTCAGTTGGGCCAATACTTTAGGACGTTGGCGGTCTACCATACAGAGGTAAGAACCAAATGAATAAGAGAATATGATTATCGAAATGGCTGCTGGGAGATTCATTTTTTTCCCCCACTAGAATTGTACTTAAACTGAGAAAATTTCTTTATGAAAATGTTTTATATTGCATGCCGATGAGAGCCTTGGGGAAAAAAAAATTATTCATGTCAATGAAAGTAAGAAATTGGATTGTCAATATAATTCCAGCTCAAAATGATTATAATAATGCGGAGAAAATCAATGATAATTATGTGGATTATTTGCTTTGCAAATAAAATCAACAAATCGTTAGAATTTTAAACGAATTTCGTACATCGAATGCAGCGTTCAATGCAAATACGTAATTCAAAAATTCATTGAATAACAAATTATGTCAATTTCGACACATGAAAAATATGATTCGTTCGATGGAGACGGCTTATTAGAATGTTTTTCTCTTTTTTCTACTATAAAGTTTTACGTCAATTTCGAACGCCTGTCATCGATTGAACATAGGGAGAATATGGCGCTTTAACCCAATGTTGAAAACATATTTTTGAAACAAACAACTGCTACGATTTCGAAGCGAAAGACGAAGCAATAAAAGAAAAAAAAACTGATTTATAAACAATTATTTATACTTACGTAAATTTGGATAACGATTGAACGAGATCATTTTACCTATCGTTCATAGATTTTAGTTGTGATTATTTTTTTTTTTGGTTTTATTTTAATTCGAATTAGTGGAAATAAAAAATTAAAAGAAGAATCGTTCAATCATTTGTACAAAACTAACCAATTGTGTATCCGGTTAAAATATTGTACGGGGTTTTTTTTTGTTTTTTTTTGTTAATTTAACAAAATGGATCCTAGACGACCGGTTAAACCAATTTTGTCCGATCCATTTATCATTCCACGTGTGAAACAGGTAAAATCAAATATATTCTTTCATTGATTTTATTCGAATTGCGATAATATTGCCGAAGTCGACATTTGAGGTTAGGTGGATATGCGTTTTCAATTTGTTTAAAACAAAATTTATCTGATGCTATGACACAATGGCATGGTTGTCTAAATTTTGTTGTAACGGTAAATTATACTTGTAAATTTGCAGTATTTAGAGGAGAACGTTCATCAAACTTACGTCGATGTAAGTGTTATGGCTCGTCATTTACAAGAAAAATACCGCGAATACGGACGCCGAAAGCATCAGCCATTTCGATTTTTAGTGGATCAAGGTACAGAAATGTGTTTCTCTCACTTTCTTTCTCTTTTTTCTCTCTCGCTCTCGTTGTCTGTGGTTTCATAAACATTCAAGCACTACAAACCAACGATGCGTTCGTTCAGCCTGTGATATTATCTGAGTGTGCAATTTTCGAATAAATTCCGAAATAAGCACATTTGCAACAAAAAAAAAGAAAGAAAGTTAAGACTTTATTTTTGTATTACAGCATATAAAACAGTTTTGCATAGTTACGGATTAGAAAGCAATCCATCTACAGAGGACGAAGAAAATTCGGACGTTGAATTAATGGAGGTAAAATTGACACAAATATATATATCACACAAATGCTGAGTCAGAGAAATAATTTTTTCTCGAAACTTATTTACAGGAGCCATCAGTACAAAGAAATCACATGAACAATATGTTAACCGATTTATACCGATCAAATACAACAGCTCGTGAAGCATCGGCTTCAAATGAGTTTCCCATTGACATAAGCAGCGATGAAAGCGATGGAGACAGTACAAATAAAAATACCGACAACAGTAATGAACAAAAACTACTAAAATTTATTATGATTATTATTATTTCGTTTTTTACATTTACAAAAAGAAAATCCTCATTTTTCAGATCAAATTCAAAAAGATTTAATCAAGGTGATTAAAGATGCGGCATCCACATCAAAAAGTAATTCACCGGCTGATACATTCATCGCTAATCGAGATGATTCGAATAAAACAAAACCACCATCGATAATATCATCGGTTATGTCACCATCGATATCAAAAAAGCGTAAAATCGATGGAAACGATACACCATTACGTGCTATATCTAAAAATCCACATAGTCGACAATATACAAAACGATACAACAAAGAGTTTATGGTTAAAACACCCGAATATACATTTGAAAATTTGGGCGGAATTGATAAAACATTAAAAGAACTATGTGAATTGCTGTTGATGTTTAAGCATCCACATATTTATAAGCGGATGGGCTTACCAGCACCAAAAGGATTATTATTACATGGACCACCCGGTTGCGGTAAAACCATGCTTGCTCAGGCCATAGCTGGGGTAAATAAATCTCATTAATCCCATTATTGAATATTTTGTATTAAGGTTTTTCTGCTTTTTTTTTTCAAATGGTTAGCAATTAAAAGTGCGATTGATTCAAGTGGCTGCTACCGAACTGATTTCTGGTGTGTCTGGTGAATCTGAAGAAAATATTCGTGATCTTTTTGAGCAAGCTACATATGTTGCTCCATGCGTTCTATTTATTGATGAAATTGATGCAATATCATCGAATCGTTTAAATGCACAAAAAGATATGGAACGTCGAATTGTTTCACAATTGATAACCAGTCTGGATCAATTACCACATGTTGAAAAAGGTGATCAAGTTCTGGTGATTGGAGCCACAAATCGAGTTGAAACTTTGGATCCCTCGTTGCGTCGTGTATGTCGATTTGATCAGGAAATCTGTTTGGGCATACCGGATCGCGAGGCTCGTTGTAAAATTTTGAATGTTGTGTGTAAAGATCTTCGTTTAGAATCATTTTTTGATTATGATACAATTGCATCGTTAACACCCGGTTATGTTGGGGCTGATTTGTTAGCATTGGCAACACGTGCCGGTATATTGGCTATCAAACGAATTGTCCATGAAAAGCAGGAAAATGTTTTGAAAAAAAATGTCGGAACAACAACAGTTAAACGACATTCAAATGATCCAACCGATATCAATTTGTCCGATGCATTAATTATGCAAATTGATGGTGATTCAATGAAAAATGATGTATCAATAAATGTCCCGAGCAATTCAGAAGTTATGGACATTTCAATGGAGAAACGAGAACGGGAAACAAATCAAAATGTCAATGATATTGTACCTGATAATGATCCAGCAATGAATCAAAATGTTGTTGATGAAGACAAAATTGAAATTGATAAATCGCCAGCTACACCACAAAGTGCAGAGCGAACGAGCGATAGCATCAGCCCAGCAAACAAATCAAAACATTCATCACCAGTAAATAATGTCCTCTTATCGGTTGAAACAAGTCCGAAAGAGACACTTGGCGAAGCCATGTTAAAAAATGATGCAATCAAAAGTCAATTAAGTCTTGATGTTATGTTTGATTGGATGAGCGATACAAATCCATTAGTTTCTGAAGATGATCTAAAAGATATGTATATCACATTGGATGATTTTAAGGACGCCATCAAATTAATTCAACCATCTGCTAAACGTGAAGGTTTCATAACTGTTCCAGATGTTACATGGGATGATATTGGTTCATTGCATGATATTCGAGAAGAATTAAGCATGGCCATTCTTGCTCCAGTTAAATTTCCAAATCGCCTCAAATCATTGGGCATTAATGCTCCATCCGGTGTTTTATTATGCGGTCCACCAGGTAAATTATTTCCTAATTATATATTATAATGACAAACATCGAATTCAACAATTACAAACACTGTTGCCATTTTCCAATCAGGTTGCGGTAAAACATTATTGGCCAAAGCAATTGCAAACGAGGCTGGAATCAATTTTATATCAGTAAAGGGTCCGGAATTATTAAACATGTATGTCGGTGAAAGTGAACGTGCCGTACGACAATGTTTTCAAAGAGCTCGAAACTCAACGCCATGTGTCATTTTCTTTGATGAATTTGATGCATTGTGTCCAAAACGAACTACAAATGAAAATAGTGGAAGTTCACGTGTAGTTAATCAATTACTTACGGAAATGGATGGTGTAGAAGAACGTAATGGAGTTTTTATAATGGCTGCATCAAATCGGCCAGATATGATTGATCCAGCTGTTTTACGACCAGGTCGTCTCGATAAAATTTTATTCGTTAATTTACCTGAGACACAAGACCGATTGGAAATTTTACAGGCTCAAACAAAGGTATGGCATTCAAAGAAAACGTTAACAAACAAAAAAAGAGAGAAAAAAAAAAGAATCGTTTCTAAGTGATATTTTGATTGTTTTAGCGAGGAACACGTCCTCATCTAGCCGAAGATGTGAGTTTAGAGGAAATCGCCAAGCTTACAAACACATACACAGGAGCAGATCTTGCTGGACTCGTTCGAGAGGCTTCATTCCAAGCTCTTAAGGAATCAATGGTCAATGAAAGCACTTCTGATTCAGATAGCGAACTATTTGTAAACAAAGGACACTTTTTGTTAGCTTTGAAACATTTACGACCATCTGTATCGGCTGATGTACGTGACTATTGTCTTATTATTTATATTTCCGTTTCAAAAAAAAAAAAAAATAAATAATAATAATCAAACCTTGAATTTCTTTTATAGGACAAGGCTCGTTATGAAAAGTTAAGATTAAAATACACCGTTGTTGAGCCACAACCCGAACAACAAATGTAACATAATTCAATGTCAACGGGAAAACATTCAATTCAGCTCATCCATAAATCACTATCAATCATCCATTGAAAATGAAACCCAATTTCATGAGAATTACACCAGAAACGAAAAAAACAAATTCAACAGAGTGTTAAGATTCCAAAAAAATTAGACGAATCATTAAGGTTTATCGATAAAAAAAAAAAATAAAATGAAATAATTTAAGAAAAATGAACAAACTAATGAACTGCATTCTGTTTAATTGTTTTTGTAAGCGTTAAACGTTGAGTGGCATCTGAATTTCAGCCTTTCTGTTAGATACAGTTTTACAATTGTGTCGTGCAAAAACTACTTAAAAATTGAATGAAAAAAACGTATTTTACAAAATTTGAGAGACTAAATATTTCATGTTGACACACATGTTGATAAATTAGGAAGAAACATATATTCAAATAAAATTCAAACAAAAAAAAATCCAATAATTTTTGGTGTAGAAACGTTTTGCGATGAATTCAGTTTTAACAATCGGATAATCGACTTGATTATTATTTTTCTATAAATTTCCATCTCTCTCTAAATAAAAGTTTATGGCTTTCAATAAATAAAAATTATTTTTGCTTTTTTTTCTAAATTCATACATAAATTGTTCTTACAAGGAAAATAACTCTATTGGAAAAATCATATTCAGTTCAAATCGTACAAATGAAAAATTTAATAAGATATTGGAAAACTAAATGAGATTATAAATGCACAGCAATGGAATCATTATTCATGTATGGATTTGATGAAGTGCTTGTATTAGATGTCAAGGTATCCGAATCGGAAACTGTTTTTGGCGTTACATTCAAATGAAGATTATTTTTTTGCTGTGTCCTATGAAATGAATCGTCAAATGGTTGTGTTTCATTGTCGGTTGATGTAGAGATATCAGCAATAATTCCACTTTCTGTTGATTAAACGAGCAATAAATTGAATTATTAACTTATTAAGTTTAAATGAATTTTGTGAAAATTGCTTTCTATTTTGTTGTGATGCTTTATCAATAATGTTTTCCAACAATTTGTGTTGTGTTATTCAGGCTCACAATGAAACATTTCAATAATAAAGCAATATTTATATCAAAATAAAAAGTAATTCTCAATAAATTCAATTATTTAATAATTAATTATATTGACTGGTGTAGTCGCTCAAACAAACAACTCATATTTTTATTAAAATTTTCAAAAAACCGAATAAAAACAGAAAAATCACCGGTAGACATTTGGCTTGTTAACGTTGTGGAGCGTTGATACTTTTCCGATATATAAACGGTTTTCAATGGTGACCCTTCGTTAATTGTAACTGTATTTCTTGCATTGGAAATGCTACTGTTTGATGATGTACTTTGAGATGAATGACTCGTTCCTGACGAGAATGACGATCCAAGAGATATTACAGAATTTGGTCGATGCATCACCTTTTCATTTTCTTTCAATGACATTGAAAATGTGTTACGGAACTTTGGGGCTGAAATAATTAAAAAAAAAATCCAATAAAACACGTTGAACATGTGTAAGACTTTACAAAATAACTCACCTTTTTCCAGTTGTAAAAAACTAACGGAACGATCATTTATTTGATTTTGACTAGGACGAATGTCTAAACACGGTTTATTTCCAATTCCCATTGATGACATCTCTGCCATTCGAACTTCACGATTCCGTTTTGCCTGTTTCCACAGCAACTTAGATATTTCTTCGGCCCAAGTCCTTTTAATGTCTTCATTCATACTTTGTAGAGTCCATGTATCATCTGGTTTTCTTTTACGAAACCATATTTCAAATTTTGTTGTGGAATCACCAACAAATTCGGTTAAACCAATATCAGATGTTTTGATACTATTTTTATAAATATAAATGTCTAAATTTTTGCAGTCCGGAAATCGTCGTGCTTTGCTAAATAGCACTAAATCTTCAAATAAAAAAACTTGACGAAGTGATTTTTTGCCGCCACGACCCTGCCACACAAGAAACTCATTTTGGCGTAATAAACGGCCTTGTTCTTTAACATTAACCTAAAAATGAGAATGAAATTTAATTATCATAATGCGATTCAATGTATACTTAATATTGACGTGAAATAAACATACATCACAATCACGCAAGGAGTCCATGGCCAATAAATCATTTCCATGACGTAATTGAAATCGAACCATTTCCTCTGCCTTTTGCAATTCTTCAATGTCATCAGATATTTCTTGTAATGCAGGACATTGAATACTGGTAACGGCTTTCACCAATTGTTGCAGCAATAATGCATATTTGCCCATTCGTTGAACGGGCTTCAACAGATATGATGCCAAATCCATTTTGTCGTCAAGCTCCATTTGTTTTGCCTACGCAATTGAATGGATCGAAAAAATACAGAAACAAAATTAATTTTGTTGAACTGCCCACTGTTCACTATGCAAATAAACTCACTTTAAAAAATCTTGATCCATATTCACCCATAAGAGCTTCGCTTTTTGGTTTATTTTTATTATACAAAGCATACAAATAGAATTTGGATTCATGTTTGAGAAAAGCAGCGCCAATTTTCAACGGATCATTTTCGCATCGTTCCAATTCGTTCAGAAAATATTGCTGATGAAATTCACAAATTTTCTCAACATTACCAAAAATAACATTTCGTTGTCCGCGTAATGTTTGTGGAATATCCTCGCGATTCATTTCATCCATGTAATTATCTATGATGTAGTGCAATGAACGAACATAATGGCGTTCCGTTCCAATCATTTCTCGTATGATCAATAGAAGCGTTCTATGAAAAAGTAAAAAGTAGAAAAAAAATAGAGTCAGACAATTTCCTGATTCATACCGGCGGGGGGAAAAAAGGAAAAATTGAACTCCGACTTACTTTTGTGTTTTTGGTGCTAATCCACTAGTATTTTCCATGTCAGGTAGAGCGACAATGGATGCATAACTGTATAGATGAGCATTTGGTTTCAATGATGCTATTATATTATTGTCAAAACAATCATCTTCCATGTCATCAATATTGTGACTTTTATTTGTAGGCTCATCAAAACTTTGACATGAGCATGTTCGCATTAATTTATCATCAATTTCACATCGTTCACAACCACCCACACCACTGTCAGCCATTTTTGAATGCTCTTCATCATCATCAACAACAACATTTGTTTCGGTTGTTTTTATTGAATTATTAGCCGCACGATTTAAATCATATTGAACGGCATTTGTGTGCCAACATGAACAATTTTCAGCTGAATCCTTGGTCAGCGTACTGGTTTCATCAGTTTTCCTAATATTCTGCAAACGTGATCCCTTAACACATACATTTTTATATCGTTCAATTAAATTTGATGCGCCAATTTTTTCGGCTATTCGTTGCATCTCTTGTTGAACGTCTTTTTCTTTTATATCTGAACCAAGTAAATGATATAATCGTACAGCACCTTCGATACGTTCACGAATCAGCTCTAATTGATTGCTGTATTGACTTAAATTAAGTTGTAATGTTTGCCGTAAATGTTTTTCACTTTCGGTATTTAATGCAGTTTCTTCTAAATCACGTCCTTTCGCCAAATGTTTCTAATTGAACAAAAATTATTATTAAATTAATCAATGATCAATATTACAATAGCTAAATATTTATTTTGACACCATTCCCTACCATTGAAATGAAATAAAATTTTTCAAAATCATTTTCTAAATCTTTGATTGCTGTTTCTGAGTCCAATGGCACTTCGGTATAATTTTTCAACATGGATTCACCATCGTTCTGTATCCATATAATAATCTTAAATGTAAAGACACAAAAAAAAAATTTAAAATAATTTTCACTGATATCATTCAAATCAAAATTCAAGCAATTAACAAAATCACTTTAACAATCGATTGCAAAAATGAGCCATACAATTTAGCTGTCACAAAGTAACAGTTCATCGGTATAATCTATTTATCTACAATGTCAGTTTACGAATCGCGATGGGTAAAAATTGATTTTACTTTTTTTTGCATATTGTTGTAAGTTTATGTCGTAAACGCTTGAATATTGATTGATATCCTTGTACAAAAGTACATCGTTTCAATTGTAAACAATTTATTTGAAATAAATTCACCTCTTTTATTTCTTCTTCGACAGCCTTTTGTCGTGTAATCTCACGTAAACGTTCACGCCTTTGTTCAGTCAATTGCTCTAATCGTTTTGCCGCTCGATCGACTTCATCAAAAATAGCTGTCACCTCGTTGAGCCGATGAATTACATGGCTATTTTTCTGTGTTTCAATGTTGTTTGATCGTTTTGATTCAATGCTTATGGCATGATGAAGACGATGATGGCTACCATTTGGATTTTCACAATTAAAAATACTTTTGGCCAGGCTCTGTAATCGTGTCAATGTAATTTGACCTTTACGCCGAAGACATTGTAGTTCGGAATCCATTAAAGCGCGACTAAGTGCACGATGCTGTGAATATAGCTGTCGTTTTGATGGTGGTCCCAAACTATCTGTTAAACGAATTTCATTCATAGCGGCCACCAAATCTTGTCCACACGATAAACATTGATTTCGTAATAATTCTAATGTAACGAAAAATTCACGCCATAATGCTTGATCATGAATATAAATTCCTTTGCATATCTTTGGAGCACAATCTGGTGATATATATTCGAACAATTCCGTAGCGTGGACAATCTTATCGAGTGAAACGGAAGCAAAAAAAAAATGAAATTTTGGCCCCCTAGAAATTGAATCTATTTGAATAAAATTTTAATCATACCTTAATTTTACTGGAAGGCAACTCAAATGAATGTTTTTGATCTGTTTCGTATAACGTTGATACTAAAACTGAATTGATACGAACATGACCATCAAGAAGGCTCAAACTATTATCCAATAGATTTAAAATATGCAATTGATTGCTTTCCATTATAATTGTATGAACGGTGAATTTGGATGGACTGTATCGTTATTCAAATTAAGAAAAAAAAATATAATTAAAATGTAATATCTGCATGTTGGTGTATTTTTTTAAGCAATAAAATTCTGTTTTTTTTTCATAAAACCATGTCGATAACTCACTTTGTTGGTATTGTATTATAATAAAGTATCAATGTAGCAATCTCATAGCAGTTAAGGCCAGAATCCACCAAAATTCCAGATTCAATTGTTATGATGGGAAACCCATTAACATCATGAGTGTCTGTAAATGAATAGATTCTTATTAAATTATCTGAAATTTCCAAATTATTCGAATTAAAATTAGATGTAACAGACAAAAAATAGCATTCGGCACAATCGAAAGATGAAAGTTTCATCATGAAACATTAAACTAAAAATGTCATCCAAATTAGAGATCAAATAGAACAAAAATGCATAATGACTCGGTTTCTTTCTTTGATTGTCCAACAATGAAATGGAAACATTTGTTTGTGCCCTTTTCATATTTGTAAACCAAATACAAAAATATTCATGATGTTTAGTTATTGCATAAGCAGGGCATGTTCTCTGTTCAATTATTGAAATACATTTATTGAAATACATGCATGTGTTCCATGTGTGAATGTGTATAATAATAATAAAAAACAATAATGACACACAATCCAATTCCAGGCATATTCAATGTTCGAGTTGAAAAATTCATCGACTTGACACTGTCAACGCTTTGGTGACACGAAGCCGCTCCTTTTTTTTTGCATTTTGTGCAAATTTAATTTGAACTCTAAATACTAAATATATTATGTGCATTTGGGTAACATGGATTTGACAGTAAACCTTTGAATAAACGGCTCGACTTGAACGAGTAAGATTTCGAAAATAAAAGAGAATCAAAAATTTTCCACGACGAACCTAAAAAAAAACCAACACTTAAACCAACAAATTTCAATAATCTCTCGGTTCATTGTCGATCGCTATAGCATTTTTCGTTTTAGCTTAAGATTAGTTTTTTTTTTTCATTTTTTTTCCCCCTTCAATCGAATAATCAAAGAAAAAGGACTGATTATTGAAACGAGACACGCGCTGCAGTGTTGGAAAAATTATTTTATTATGCAAAGAATGTCTGTCCGCATGCACTCGTTGATCTCAAATAATTTTCATACACTCGAAATTCGATTTCAAATGAATCGATGGAATGAATATTTTCTGAATTATAAATCGGGACACCACGTGCACATTGTACATGTTCTATCAAATTTGCAGTATAGTTACAATTCCCAGTCACTCAGTTCGTCAGCCAATGTAAATAAATATACAGTGTATATTTTGTCTAAGTAAGAGGACCACTTTGGTTACTGACTAAGATTTTTTGCTTTGTAGTATGCCACAAAGGAATGCATGAATTCCAACAATAAAAAATGTCAAAATTATCATGAGCCATTAAAAATTTTGTATATTGCAATATTACAATTATTATAATGAGAAAAAAATAAGAGCAAAAGCAGGAAATCCCATTTCATTCCATTTCACATTCAATATTGGAAATAAAAAGAGTCGTGACGTAAAAGCATAGCATATTACAATAATCACTAAAATGTCTGAACCAAAACTTTGTTTCGCTCTTTGATCCATCTTTCTTTTAAACTTCTTCCATTTCATATATAGCAATTTTTTTTTTGTTTTTCCTTTGGGATCATTTAACAATATCAAATTATCCCACGAAGTATGGTACGATATAAACTGTATTCAAAACAAATTTTAATGCTAAATTGCTAGTGTCGCCGACGGTAATGTTCGAAATGGATGTATTGTCTGTTTGTTTTTTCTTTTGATTCATAGTTTAACAAATAAAAAATATTAAACAAACCTGATAAATACACGCCAGACCTTAACAATTTCTCCGGTAAGTCTGTTATTGACCTCGGGGCCACTATGTCATGTCGATGGCAAGCCTCTTTAAAAATGAAATAGAAAATATATACTATATGTGTGAAATGAACAGTCTTAACTCATAGATAATCTACAGAAAAAAAAAAAGAAAAAATGAAAGACGGCACAATGAATAGCTGTGAAATCAGTAGCGTAATTTTTTTTTTTTTTTTTTTGATCACAAATGATATTATTGTGAACATAATGTTCTACCTGGTGAAACTGGCTACTTAATTTCTTCGTTTTCAATATTTTGATCAACATGATGGTATTCTGAGCAATCGAACGAATAGTAAACTATCTCACACAAAGAGTAACTACGATAGAGGTCATTGATTCGGCGAATGATTCGCTCATGTCGACAAATTTTTATCGCTTAACAATAATAACACTCATTGCTCTTCAGTCTGTCACTTTTTTTTTTATCACATTTTGAGGTCGCTGAGAATACTAAACTACTAAAGTGAAAGTTTCATTGGTAGATTGATCGTGAAATTGTTTTCTGAAGCCTAATTTTTCTATATT
>GL501523.1:3727364-3744530 GCA_000149185.1 Mayetiola destructor | reverse complement strand
TTTTTTTTTTTTTTTTTTGTTTCAAAAACATTTCAGCTACTAAGTACAAAAGCCATTTATTAAAATCTTCAAAAAAAACAATTATGCCAGATGATGTGATCATAAATCTTTCTAAATATGCAATAAAATTCATATTCAAAATGTTCGAACAGCGCAAACAAATGTTCAACGGAAAATGAACAGAAACCTTTTGAGAAGATTATTTGGAATCGAAAAGAATTATTTTACTTTACCTTTTCGAAAAAAAATTTAATGAAACAATGTTATATAACTGTAAACTATAAACTCTAAACATCTAAACCATATGTTTGTAATATTTATTTTAGATTTTCTAAGAGCAGAGCTCAATGGATAATGCATAATAATAATAATGTATAAATTGGTGGAAATTCATCAAAAATAATTTTCTGCCATCTTTCAGACAACCAAAACTGTTCACATAAGTGGCGATCTATGATTTTATTTTCCACGGTAGGTTTCTCGATACCGTGCTATTTTAATATTTCATGGTAATCTTAAAAAAAAAAAAAAAATCAAAACATACATCTAATAAATATACAGTGAAACATCCCACTATTGTTATAGTGGCATATTGATTCACAAATAAGAAATGATCCTTTCAGAGAGTGGTCCTTTTACAGAGACTTTACTGTAAAATAAATACACACATTCATATAGATTCTAAATTAGCGTTTTCATTGAACTTTCATTTTCCATTTGCTTGATTGATTCGTTTTGATATTCTAATATGAGAGAAAATGTATGCCATTCTGAATGTTATAGAAAACTACTGCAGCCATAGGAAATAGTGATTTATAATATATGAACTATGCAATACTAAATAAACCAAATGTAGTAATGCACCTGTGGTACATAAAAATTCCAAGGAATATCAATAGAAAAAAACCTGGAATTTAAATCAAATAGAAATTGGATAAATATTCATTGAAATGAAAAACAAAAAAAGGTCTTGTAGCTAATATTTTGTATGGTTGTCAATGAGTAATGATGTTCCAATTTTCTTTGAACCATTTTGCAGTAATAGTTTTTTTTTCCTGATATTATACATAAAAAACACTTACCATCAAATTATAAGATGCATTTTTTATAATTCTGATTAATTCGGCTGCCGGTGATAAAAAATCTCTTTCAAAGCAAGACAAATCAGCATGAAATGCATTTTCCAATAACTCACGAGCTTGTCCCAGTAGAACTGCACGAATTGACTCAAAATAATTCGGATAAAGTGCCGCCAGGTATATATCCACGAGATCGTAAATACATTTCCCTTCTGCCTGTAGAAATAAATTCAAAGAAACAAAATAATTAAAAAAAAAAACAAAAACAAGAAAGAAAGAGAATCGAACAACAAAAAAGAGCTGGATTTGGTGCTCGATTTGTAAAATGTTTTGTCGATTTTTATTGATTTCATCTTTTATGTCGGGGCCACGAGAATTATGAATGAAAGAGACAGTGAAAATGGTTTCACATAAATTTGATTTTCTTTCAAATATAAAAATGTTTTGTTTTGGGCTCAGAGTTCAAAAAGCCAACTAAAAGGCCAAAAGCGCGCACACTATTTTTATAATTGTTTATAAAAAGTAATAAATCTAATTTCGCAATGATCTTCTAAATATTTTTCGGACTTTCAAAATCAAAAACATACTCGCACATACATAACACTTTGATCGATCAAATTACTCTACTATGTGTGTGATACATTTTAATTGACGCAAATGATGATGAATACAAAATACAACTCTGATTAAATAGTTTGAAAGATTAATTTCATCCACAAATCAAACAATGCATTCCCATTGTTACTTTGGTGAATATAATGCTCAAGTCAACTCAAACAGTTGATCTTTGAGCTCAATTCGATTTCATTTCCATTTGACTATGGATAGGATTTCACTGAATTCAAAATGGTTCGCATTGACATCAAAAACGTTCCGTCGGAGGTGACTCGATTCAATTTACAATTATATGTAGCAAATGTGTACAATAGAACTGTATTGTCTTTTCAATGAACACATATAAGATAGCCATATTACAAATGCCTGTATCGAACAAATAAAAAGCCCATGTGACGTTTGAAAGAAAAGTGAAAAACAAATGCCTATGGAGCTCATTAAAACTGACACTGACATTTTCTAGAGAATTATTATAGTTGTGACATCTTGAATATCCAATAACTTTCGGTTGTCGAACTATCTAATGCAAATATTTACTATTTTTCGATTTCATGCAGCATGGTTTCAAAGTTGAAAAATTGGCAATTTTCGCAAAAAAAAAAAATTATTTTCGATGATTTTTTTTTTCTAAGACATCTTATTAAAATTGAGAGAAAAGGCAGAAAATCTGCATTTTTGAATATGTGTGTGAAATACTTGAAATATTTCTGATCAATAGTTAAATTTCATTTTTTTTTTTTTTAATTGAAAAAAAAAGAACAATTCAATTTCTTAATGCGGAAAAACTCGGAAAATTTAAGTCGAATTGAAAATTTCCAGAAAAAACATGCTTATTCGATGGTACATAACACGCAATGCCAATTGAATATGCCGAATTGGAAGCTTTGCTCGGCGAAGATCCATGTCAAACACAAAAACAGTTGGCTGAGGCTTTAGAAGTTTCACAACAAACCATTTCCGATCGAATAAAAGCCATGGGAAAGATTTTGAAGTAAAAAATTGTATCCCTTTTGAGGTGTTTGTAGTTATTCGAATAAATGCAACATTCAACATGTGTCACATTATTTTGGAAGCCAAAGCAAACAAACAAATAAACTATTAATAAATTTACTTTAAATAAAACATACATCAATATCTATTGAGATATACGTTCTTTATTTGGTATGTTTATTGTTTATTTTTAATTTGAACCTTCTGTTGTTTTTTGATTCACTTTCCCCCACTATATATTTTCTATGTTAAATCCATCGCAAAGGCCTACATAAATGTTTTATCAAAAAAAAAATGCATCACATAAAATCTCATATGCCCTAAGTGCGTGCGTATTTATAATGTTCTGCATTTCATTGTTGATCAATGGCTATAAATCAAAAACTTAAGCACGCTTTGAATCAGCTTCCAAATATATAATAATTTAAAACTGCCTTACGGTATTTTATTTAGGGGTTCAAGTAAAATATGAGAAATGAGAGGAGATGTAGAAATAAATTTATTTTCAATATTACCAATAATGAGTCGATGGACATTTTATCTAGTTGTGACGAGTTCACATACCACAAACAGCTTAACTGGTTTATTGATTCGATTGTTTTTAATTTTTTTTTTTTTTATCTCAGTCAATGATGACTGTTGGTTTTAAACCATGGGAGACAAAAGGTTAAATTAAAATTTTATCACTCGAATATCATTGTTTTATTATATTTGTTATTTTAACATGAAAGCACTGACATATTCTTTCCAATAGATATGGAGAATTTTCGACTTCATACTTCGATCATCACTAACCGTTTTCAAACTAACTAAAAATAATTTGTCACGATACAAAAGAGGGGTCGAATAAAATTAAAATGACCATTTTCAAGACGGTAGTGAGCATGATTGTAATATACTTTTAGTCTACGTTCAAACCAAAAAAAAAAACAATTTCTTCAGAAAAATATACATTTTTTCGCGGCTTAATATTCTGTAAGCATGCATTATTCAGTCATATGAATACGAAATTTGTGCGAGCTCACTAATTCCAAATTCTTAAGGTAAAATGTTTTGAATTAAAGTTGGTGAAATCTGTTTCAGCCAAAAGCCAATTGTATACACATATTTTGATTTGAATTGTACCGACAATCATTTTACATATTGTACAATATTTTGAAAGATTGTTTTTAGCAAAAATAAAGTTTGCCAAATTACATTGTAGTTGTGTGTGTGTGTGTTTAGAGACAGTAAGCACGAAATTGCTTGTGAATGGCAAGCAAGATACACACAAAATTCGGCCAGTTTTGTGGCAAGCAATGTGAATTTGATTTGTTGTCAAAAAAATTGCTTCGTTTCTAGTAAAGTGAATTTAAAAATGCCGGCTCGATAGAGATTCTTGGTTGAGCCTCTCCTCTAGCTACATCAGAAATATGGAATTCGAAAGCCACAATTCATGGATATATATTATTCAAAATGAAATATTTCCGAAACTTCATAAAATAATTTATATCATGCTATTTTGGAAACAAAGACAAGCAACTCTCACCCAATCCAATCCATGTTTTCGCATTGATTAAATAAAAAAAAATAAAAAAATTCAAATCTACTTACTTCGCGTAGATTAGATGGTATCATGCACGCAACAAAATAACATCAAAGAAGAAAAAAATCGATGTGTGTTTATGTGTTTAAGAAAAAAAAAAAGTTATGATAGAAAATGAACTGATAATATAGTATTCGAAAAGCTGATGTTGAAGCTATTGAAATTAATTTAGGTACGAGTCTCTTATCTACTATATTACACCATCGTGAATTTTCGGATATCACTTACATTCCATTGATTACAAGACCATGCGAGCGTTTCGCTGAATCAAACAAATGTTTTTGCTTTTTCAGATGTGTAACAGTAAATTTTTTAAACTATATGTACATCTCCTTCTAGAGATATAAACAATTGAGTTCATAAATTCAGCAGAACAGATGAAAACAAACATGAATCAAAAATTTAAATGAAATTGAAAGTTTAGAGAAATCTTAAGTGATCATATCGAATCCAATGTGCTTGTATTCAATGGTCAATGACGTTGAATCTTTTGGATCAATAGCCGATCCAATTTACGGTGTGATCAACGATGCGAACAAAAGTTAAATTTATTGTTTGCCTAATTTTACATCAATATCGGCATGTAATTTGATTGAATTTGGCAAAGTATGATATCTAAGACTTGGTCATTGGGGTTCTTTGGATGAAAATGATAGATTCCAGATCATACGTTTTTGAACGAAATCGTTGTCTACTGCGAAGCGTTTAATGTGTATGCAATTCACATCTTCACTCATACAACTATGAACATTTATTTCAAATTTCATGTTCAAGTTACCATTTTTGAACTGGAAAAAGAATCGATAAATTTAGTGGGATTTATATGTATTTTTTTATACGTTGAATTTCTTTGCTTTGCAATGTTAAATGTGAATGGGTCTCGCCAATGTTGGCAGTAGTCATGCAATGCTCTAAATTTGTATTCATATATCACAACATTTGGGATGGAAAAGTTGTACTCACGCTTGTCGACCGGTGTAATGCCATACGTATTCTTTTATACTTTTTCTGCAAAATACGCCAAACCATGTAAGCCATTATTACTTTGGAACTTTTATAAAAACATCACTTAAGCATTTGCCGTAAATTTACAATGAACAATTTCGAATGAAACTTTTATTTGAATAAACAACAAACTCGAATATGTACGAAAAACAATTTTAGACTGCCGTTAGACTGGCTGGTGAACTAATTAATAGTTTTTTTTTCAAATGTTTGGTATATTGATTCTTGGCTATTTATCATTCAAATCGGATAGCACATAAGGAACTTATTCCAGACTGATAAACACCTAGATATAAAACTGGCTCGCTTTGCGACCCAAACACAAATAACATTTTAAGTGTGTTGTTCATGATAATAGGTATCGATGTGTTTTAATGCACATCAAATGCTCAAAAAAAAAATACGCGCATTCGATACTAGTACAGACAAACCGAAAAAAAAAAATAATAATAGATATAATGAGAGAAGCGGCTAACGCTTAACGCTATTGTTACTCGCTAATGTTGCATCTATTGTGAATTGTAACTGTAATTGTAATTGTACGTTCTATGGATTTTTATGGTATTTTTGGGGCGATGATTATGCTTTTTTGTTCATCGCCATGATAATTTTGGTTGCATTGTAACCATATTACAAGTGAGGTTACTTCCTTTTTGTATTAAATAATAAATAAGTCGCTACACCTTTTTTAGTGAGCGAACGAAATGAGTATTATTTATTTATCTGGTTCATATCATGATTTAGATATATTTAGCGAATTTTATATGGAATTCGTGAAGAGAAACATCTGACATGCGTTACACTGCGTTCAATAGGTGAGACGAAATCGTGGTGCATTGTAAGCCTAAAGACATTGGAAAATTTCAAGTATTTCAAGACCATAGCGCCCATTGTTCAGGGGAGCGGTTAACAACGGTGAAATAGGAGTTTTGGAGTTTTCCAAAAGAGTTTTTTTCTTGCGGTCTATACGTGCTCTGCTAATAATTAGGAGATGATACTAAACGTCTGATTGTTTGACTATCTTTTCCACTGATATTCTTCGGTTTGAGTGCGGATAAATAATGAAAAACTTTATGGTATGGAAATTAAAAACATAGAATAATAATTTATATGAAATTTGCATTTACATTTTGACAATAATGACTTTTGTTTTCTATGTGTAAAATCATTGTTTTTTTCGTTTGGTCCATTTTTGCAGTTTCGAAGCTATTGCATTCCGAACTCGACGATATACCATCAAAATAAGAATCGGAATTGCTAGTCGCGCATCACGGAACAAATACAACCAACAAGCCAATAGAAACATCACCAAATCGGTCGTATATGTTATAGTCGATCGAACATTTGTTTCGGCTATTGTTTGTAGTTTTTGTTCGGGTGTTTGACACCGTGGTTCCGGCGAAGCAGACGGTGAATGTGATGACGGCGGATCGACAGGAATATTTTTCTGTTTATCATTAACTGGCATTCGTGTTACTTTCAATACTGTTGACAAAAGTGATGTTTTATGTTCGGATACTGGCGATTTTGATTGACTATGTTGGCGGTCCGATGTAGATTTGGTTTCTAATCTACGTAACCGATTCGAATTCCGAACTTTTGTAACCGTTTCTTGATTTTTGGTGTCAATGGCATTACTTAATACACCATTTGCCAGACTATCGACATCAAATGACTTGGATGTCTCTAACAAACTTTTTGCACTTGCTTCAAATACATCTTTATGGGGTGAAATTGAATTTGGTTGCTTAATTTGACGCACAGAATACGAAATTGATTTCGTTTGTTCAACACTGATTTCGACTACATCCTTGGACAATGAAGTGGTTTGATCTTTTCTCATATAATCTACAGAATCTGAATATTCATTCATTTTTTTCGCAACGTTAAGTAATTCAGTTTGATCTTCATCGGCCACTTTATCCGCAGACATGTTCGCTTCGGAAAATGATCCAAATTGCATTGAGTTTTTTTGATAAGTTTGTTCTTCTTTTTCGGCTTGATCGGCAGCCTCTCGCATCGCATCATTGTTCATGTATAATGGTATTTTTGGTTTTAGTTTTGGTTTACCAGCCACTTCGCGTACAAGATCACTATAATAATCAATTGCTACCTTATTTTCCTCCAACGAGTTTTGACGTTGATTTAAAAGGTTTTCTTTTTCGTTTTGTCGTTTTTCATTATTAGTCTTGGGTAAGGTTTTTGTGACTGTTGGCGCCATTTTATTCGTATCGTTCGATGTTTTCTTTAAATTTTCTACGGATGTTGTCTTTTTTGTGAAAAGCTGTAGGAAACTTTTCTTCTCTTTTTCTGGTTTGGGTGTTGTGAGCAGCGATTTTGTATGCTCCATTTCCTCATCATTATCATATTTTTCATTTTTCTCTGGACCAGATTTTTCATTAGGTGGCCATTTTAGTATAGGCTTTGGAACATAATCTGGATCAAGTGGTGGCAAAGGTTTATTGAGAATAACAGTTGCTTGACCTGGTTCTGGTGTACGAAATGGTGACAATGCCCGCACTTCCATTCGTGGATGATACGTTTCAAGTTCCTCATTAGACATTTGTCGAACAACAGTCGGGCCCGTAGCCGTTCGCACAGAATTTATGAATTTTTCAATAGATTGAACTGATTCCATTGATGCAGACAAGGAAAATGATCCGGTCGATGCAGTACTTTCCGTATAGTCATCATCATAAAATGATTCAGTTATTTGATGATCTTCTAGTTCACTGTGACTCCGTTTTCGTTCTGATTCCATTATTTCTTGGCGTATATTACGATCATCAGTTTCTGACCAATCAGTCATTACTATTGTATTTGTATTTGTTGTCATTTCCTGTTGCTGTGGTTGAATTAAAGTGTATATTTTTTTTTTTTTAATATAAAATTCGTTTTTTTCCAAAGTATCAAAGCATCAAATGAACATATCTCACCATATTATTTTCCAGAGAATATTTTGCTTTATATTTACACAAATCATCATCATTATTATTGGTTTTAGAATGAGAATTTGTAACAGCAGAACGTTTTTTTTCCATAACTGCTTCGTCCAATGCGACTGCTTGATAAAACCGTTGCATAGCTTTTTCATACAATAATTCTGATGAACTGGCCGAACGGCGTAATGGCTTAAACGAACAATGATCCGAAACATAACGCAAATCCGGTGTTGATAAAGATAATGGCGTAGCTTCAATGGATTCTTCCAAATCTAGGTGAAAATCTTTACCTACAAGAAGGGATAAGTTAAATCATTTCAATTAGGAATTAATATTATAATTTTATATAAATTACATTCGGTAGATTTTTCTTTTCCATCACATAAAATATGCATAGATTCACTGCTCGTGTGAGCTTTTTCCTGAGCTGGAGCTAATTTTTGTTTCTCTGAATTATCTTTCAAAATGGCTGTTTTATTTTTGCGCGTGTTATTTTGGTTGAAAATGGTTTGATGTTCATGGATAATATTATTTTTCACAGATTTTTCATCTCTCGAAATCATTTCATCTTTCAAATTTGATTGTTCTCTTTTTTTGCTATTTGAATTTTTTATACTTGTTCCATAGCTGAGCTCTCTAACAATTTGATCATTATCGTAAATTTGTGATATCAACTCAACATTTTTCGGGACATCTGGAATAACAATTTGGCTTATTTGTTGGTGGCTTTTTGTTGCTGTTTTATCATTTACAAATGAGCTTTGTCGCTTTGATTGTGGCGATAATGTTCCTCGCTTATGATCGGGTACGAATACTACTTTTGATTCTTCACTTGGCTCACTGAGCCCATAAGGAGATTCGGCTTTTACTCGAAATTTATATTCAGAACCTTCAATTAAATCATTTAATGTTGTTGTCAATTGTCTGGTGGATGATGCCTTAAGCCAAACATCCCAACCAGCACGAAAATATTCCACAATATAATTGCCAATTTTACAGCCACCATCATCTTCCGGTGCACTCCACATAAGCATTACCGATTTACCCAATGACATCTTAATACGAACATTGAGTGGTGGACTTGGTTTAGCTGTTACTGTCACTAAAACTGACGTATTGAATTCACCCAATTTATTTATTGCTCGAACATTATATTCTCCTCGATCACTGCGATTTGCTTTAACAATTTTTAAAAATGAATTCTTATCATTCGTTGTGATCTCGAATCGATCTTCATTCTTTACTATAGCTCCATTATGTGTCCATGATATTGAGGGTGTTGGCCGTCCAGCTATTCCAACTTTTAATTTTATCACTTCACCAGCTTCAACTAAATATCCATCCTCATATTGTCTTGGTAAACGTATTTTTGGTGGTGCATCGATTCTTAATTGACACCGAGCTACCACATGACCATAACGATTTGTTGCTGTACATTTTATTTCACCCTCATCCGTTAAGGCCACTTGATGAATGATCAATGTACTCGATCCGTGATCATTGATTATTTTGGTTCGTCGACTACTAAATATCTCGAAACCATCTTTGAACCAATTTATATGCGGTGACGGAGAGCCCAATACATTTACATGTAGCTCACATGGATCATTTTCCAAAATTGTAATATTCTGTAATTCATTCAAAAATTGGGGAGCAAATGAACCATCTTGTTGCAATATTGCTGATATAGGATCGGAAACTGGGCTTGATTCTGATATGCCAACAACGTTTTGTGCAAAAACTCGAAACTGATACTGTTGAAAAACACAAGATTGATCAATCAAAATTTATTTATTGTTCTCACTTGAAAAAAAAAAAGTGAAGAAATTTATATTTACTTACACGCCAGGTTGGATCAATACAACTTAATGCTATTTCTGGGTATGGAACCAATGTGGTGGATGTTTTCGTCCAAGTCGGAGAACCGACACGTCTTTGTTCAACCAAATATCCAATAATTGGTGAACCACCATCGGTGGTCGGACGTTCCCATTTTATTATTAACATTTCGGTTGCTGGTTCGGGAGTTTGGACTTGCATTGGTTTTCCTGGACGAGTTGGTGGCTCTAGAAATCAGAATCAATCGACAAAAAGAAAACCATCTTTAGTATCATCAATTTGGCGAAAATCATCATTGAATATGAATTCGAATAGAAGAAATTGATTTTCCTGCGTTCATTTCATTCGGCGGACATCAAATGCTAAAAATATATCATTGAATCAATCACACGCATAAGACAGTCTGAGATAAACTGAGCATGTATGCACGTTTACGGTCTGAATGTCGATTCGATGAATTGCGGGCCAGTACAACAGCAAATACAATCGAAATGTACAAAAGCGTGATTGAACAAAAATACAAAATACACACAAATAAATATAATAATAACATCGAATTTAAAATTGAGAGTAAAAATTAATTCACAATGACAGCTCCTCATATGCCATATATACTTCAATGAAAAAAAAAAAATCTTTTAAAACTTTGTAATAAATTCAAAAACATTTAATATCACCATCATTCATCCGATTGGATTACAGAATGTGTTATCAAATCAACATGAGGATTGTAAACTTGTAATTGCTGTTTTCGTTTTAACTTTTCTTATGTTCCAGTTAAAATCCTTGTTTCAAAAATTGTTCCGAAAAATTACCAAAGATCTTTCTATTTTAATTCACAGGTATACCTGCTGATTTCCAATGCACCGACTTTTTATTCCGATTGGCATTTTGGCTTTTTGTCGATGTATTTCCCATCCCACAAACGCTAATGGTAGAATCAAATTATTTGCAAATTCAAAATCGATCGTTCCTTGATCAAACTAAAACAAAAAAATTGAAAAAAAAAAAAAAATCGAATAAACTCAGAAATGTTTTGAAACAACAGCGTTCTGATGTGTTGACGCCCGTTTATCGAGCGCAAACTTTCAAACACTACTGTAAGATATTTGCTGCTGTACTATATTCGTGAGATCTTGTTTTAGCATTTCCCGAGCGCAAACGAATCGACCCATTACTGTTATGTTTATACGATGAGCCAAATGTGTGTTGAATATCACGGGGGATAAGATTTAGAAAAGTGCCGCTACTTATGTATTTATAAAACCGTCGTCGGTTTGTGTGGATACGTACAGTGTACAGTGTACATTGTACAGCGCACAGCAATCCTGCAAATTTTTTCTTTCTCCTTTTCATCTTTTTATACACAATAGGTGCAGCACTATTTTTGTTAATGTTTTTTGTTCGTTTTGTTATTCCATCTTTTCACTCGATTCAAACGTTTCAGATAAAAACTAACTACGATTGGCGTGAGGAAGCAAAAATTGGAAATTTTTTTCGTCTATCATTTTTCTGAGAAAGATTTCAATTTTTTTTGTCGATAGGAGATTGTATGGAAAATATAGGCTAATATTTCAAATAAAATAAATTATCTTAACAACTCGATCAAAGTTGGTACCAAACCACATTTTGATCAGACCTCTGATGCATATCAGTGAATTTGGTAAGACTGAATTCTGTCTTGTTTTGTTTTCTCATGCTCTTCGAAAATGAAATATTTGAGTTTCTTTAACGTTGAATGAGTAGAATAGTACTAAAAATGACTATTCCATTTCATTTTTCATATTTTCGTGTTGATGTAGTCGAATGGGAAAAATTCCTTTCAACATCTGTGATTATTACAGGCCACCATTTGTATTTGATTTTTTTTTTTTTTCGTTTTCAACATCGTGAATGTTCAAAAGATTATACAGTCTTATTCAATGTGGATTCGTGATAGTTGAACATACAATTTTTCAATTTGAACAATTTATTTTGGAGATTTTAAAAGTTATTTCAATAAACAAATACACAAAAGCTACTTTGTATGAATTCAAATTTCAAATGTTGGGAATGATCAAATAAATGAGATGGAAGCGCATTGTTTCATTCTTCTGAGCTCAATACACAAGTACGTGTTTTCCACTGGATATAGTGTAGAATTTGATTTGATTTGTAACGAGACTATCGTGCAGTAAGTTCCTTACAGCGTGTGCATTGCTCAAGCGTTATTTCGAAATAACGGTTCCCCTCATTTTTTGTTATTCGTATTTATTTTTTTTTTTTTGTTTATTTACCACTTGTTTGAGCAACAAACGGTCGATTTAATACAAATTCATGTGTAGCACATATCCATATTCCACACATCCAACATTTTAACAATTTTATTGCATAAAAAATTCCACGCAAATAGATTAACGATTAGTATTTTTTATATTTAAATATAAAAGAAATTTGTATTTGTATTATTTATGCTTTTCGCATTTTATTATTTGGATGAAATGAAAAAATTTCATCATCACGTGACAAGAATATTGCAAACGATTTCAATATTTCATAATTTTATTCATTTTAGTGTATTTTTTTCTTTTGACGCTGTGCACATATCTATTGTTTTAAAAAATACATACACAATAATTAAATTTTTTTCCGATGGGATGTTTACATATTTTTTCCTACGTATCATTTTTCCAATTCACAGTATTTGTCAATATTAAAAAATCGGACATATTCAATGAGAATTCAATTAATATAAGCTATATTGATAGAATGCGGTTAAATCTTCTCATGTTTTGATTTAAAATCATTGAAACAATATTATACTTGCACATATAAAATTTTAAGTTTGATTTGTTATGTTAAATAAAAATTCAGAAAATCATTTTTTGTCATTCGGCTGCCAGCTCATCGATACGACACCGGACTGCATGTTCAACTACCTCCAAGCTTGGATAATCTAGCTCTTTGACTAAACACAGAGTTGCCGATAGTAAATTAGAGCTCTGCAAAAAATAAAAAATAAATCATTATTTATTCACTGTATCATAAAATGTGATTAAAAATATCTTTATGAAAGAATTCAAAATTCCATTATCCATAACGTTAATCCGTAATGTATTAATCCGTAAACTGAGTTTGGCTTTTTTTTTTTCTTTAATTGAAAATGATAATTTATCAAAACATACCCTATTGACTGGCCTTCGATGATAGCTTGCATAATGATTCAAAACGGCATTTGAAACAACGCTTGCGGTGTCACTAAATCTCCCATCAGGCCGTCTAAAATTTTATGATGTTTTAAAATAAGAAAAATGGAATTTGTTATATGTTTTTTTGAGGCATTTACCTTGGCTCCCTCCGAACTCGTTCGTTATCATCCCATTCTTCTTTTTCACGTGATCCATTTCGATATGGATAGTGAGCGTCACGTTCTGGAGGGCCACTTCTTCGTTGTGGTTCTCTTCCTGAGTGATTTGTTTCATCCCATTCGGTTAGATCACTTTGACTGTGCCGATATTGTGGTGGTGTTGGTCTATCCGATTGATAATATTCTTTCATTGAATGCGTTGACATACTTGGCACGATATGTGAACGTTCGCGATATCCTGTTGTATTTGCAGCCTCATGATCGGATCCAGGCGATCTCTGTTGACACAGAAAAAGAAATAATTGTTGATTGTTTTGTCATAAAACCGGCCCTTTATATGGTTCAGTTAGAAACTTACATCATATGCTTGCTGTTGGTGGTATGATGAACGATAGTCACGTTGTTTGGGTGATGATGGATGATTTGGCTCAGCGGGAGATTGTTCCTGATTTGGTGGTGTTTTCTGTTAATATATTAATGAAAAAAACAACGATGTTTTATATTAAAGAGGAATTTAAATTTCTGAACATTGAAGGTGTGGTATTCACGGAGACTGAAATCAACAAACACAAACGAAAGAATGAAACTAATAAAATAGATAAGCTCTTAATAAACAGAACAGTACACATGCAAATGAGAAAATAAGGTTAGCGCTTAGGTTTTTTCGAAATATCTCGTTTCTTCATATTCCAAAAAAAAAAAAAAAAGTCATCGAAAAAAGAGATATCGAATTGTTTATCGAGATTTTTTATTCGAATGAATTTTTTCAAAACTAATTTATTTTTTTATCATTATTATTAAACAAACTTATGTGCGGCTAACCTTTTTCCCACTGTACAATAGCCCAGAACGCGTAAAAAATATATAAAATTCGCATGCGAAATTAAGAATCAAAGCAAAAAGAGTCAAAACAAAACGCGAGGATTGAATAAAATATAGCGATCATCGGCTATGTACCTGTTGCGGCGAAGAAGGTACGGACACTCGATCATTTGTTTCAATCAGATAATCGTCAGAATGTTCAGGATTTTGGTGATGATGATGGGGTTTGAGCTGGTTATCGATTAGTTTCGATTAAAATTTATTATTCTCAGATTTTTGGCAATTTATGGAAAAACTTGTGACTTGGCTCAATTCGACTGAAAGTCATTGTTAGAACTTAGAAAATATGTGTTGTCAGTGAAATATATAGTGATACGATTGATTAATCAAAACAATCAAAAACAATCCGCTTTGGAAAAATTTTGGATATGGGAAAAGACGAGTCTTGTAATTGTCCCTACTTAACGATCAAATATTGATCATCGCTCATAACATTCCGTGTCATTTTTGTTTCACTTTTTTCGCCCGCAAAGCCCGGATGGCACACCTAGTGGTAATCAGAAGACCAAGAGGGATCACATAATCAGAAGACCTACATAGTTCTGGGCTTCGCAGCCGATTGCTCACACACAGTATAAAGTAGGAGAAATTTTAGAAGTCCCATATTCACCGTTCTCAGCATATCACTACATATTTTACTGACTATTGTTCGATCTGACCACTAGAAGCTGTTTAAATATCGTATAAAATGCATTGCAAGAAAATGAAGAAAAAAATATCATTCAACAAAGAAATGTACAATGTTCATATCCCGGTACATGCCCTATGCATAGGAATCAAATTATGTTTATTTGAAGTACTTTATGATGCTTTGAAAATTCAAAGCTTCCTACAGTATCGGCCATCGCATTATTAGAATTCAGCTTCTTGTGAAATAGTCGCAGGGAGGAAATGTTTTTTGAACCCACCTCTCGAACAGGGCTCTGTTGCTGGTTTGATTGTTGTTGTTGTTGTTGTTGTTGTTGTTGCTGCTGCATTTGTTGCACTTGCTGTCATTGTTTATTATTTTCAAGTTAAAAATTTGAATATTGATGGTATCAGAATCGAATATAAAATTAAACTACATATCTCATATACCTGTTGCTGTTGATGATGTTGCCCCGATCCATTCGAATACGCATCCTCGTACATTTCTTCATCGCGCTGTATAGTATGTACACCCTTCATTGCATCGGCCAACTCTTCAGATGTTACACCAACATTGTCCAACATTTCCAAATTTGGTAGCGCCCGCAAAACAATCGATCGGTAGCTGAATTTCAGAGACAAAAATACACACTTTGAATATCCGTGAAGGTTTTTTTTTATTAAAATTATTAAAAATGTGACTCACTTTGGGCCGGCATTGTCAACACACGGATTCTCTTCAAGCCATAACTTTTTGAGAAGCGGCAATCCCTGCGAATATTAGTTGAAAAAAAATATGACAACATGCATAAAACCTATTAAATGCTAACCCCACCAAAGATCTGTTTGACTATAACTACGAATTTAAATTATTCAAATGAGTCGCATATAGTATATATTCGTTGACAGAACACGCATGTCAGTACAGTGAACATGGCTTATGTGTGCGTGCTTTTGAAATATGCAAATAAATAATATCGTTCTCAAGTAAAATTGTATTATGTTTAATAATAATGTTTCACAGACACGAAAAATAGCACCAACAGTAGTAATTCCATGATTACCCATTGTTTCGAAATAAACGTGTCGTTGAGTACGAACCATATAAGTAAAAAATCAGAATATTAAGGAAGTTGGATTTTGGCCGTTGGTTTGGTTAGTTCGTTTCAGTTATAAAATGGACAAAACAAAAGGTGCTCCAAAAAAAAAATAATTTAAGTTTGATATCTTTAGTGATTTTGATTGTTTTCATTTATAAACATTTATTCGATATTTTGCAGCGGTTACAACGATGACAACGCAGCCTAAATTGAAACGAAATTCTGTTGAAAATGTGAACAATGATCAATGCTGTGCAGATTGTTGCATTTGTTGCGCAGAAATACCGTGCACGGGAATATTCATTGGAGCACTTGAGTGGTTGTGAGCATTACTACAAAAACTGAATAAATCAAACAAAACGAATACAACAAATTCATCTTTCTATTGTAGACTTTGTATACAAATATGGAAAGTTTGTTGTGAGTCGCAGACTGATTGCTGCTGCAATATGACTGATTGTTGCTCCCTTTGCTATGGATCATCATAAAATTATTCTTTACCTGCAGGTACACCAAGTCGTTGATGTCTTTAATATTATTTTTTCTGAGATACAGTTCCTGTAATTTGTGACAATCCTCAAAGTCCGCCAAACTAGATATTTTGTTTACACTGAAAATTAAATAATAAAATAATATCGGAGTTATACTTGATGCATTCATAAAATCAAAATATTAAAAAAAAAAATAATAATAATAATAATAATTATATCTGATATTTTCATTGTGTTGTGATAATAAAGATTTCCCACCATGCAATTACGTCACTATCTGTAAGGCATTTACTCTACATTAAACGATGGTTGAACATACTCAAATATTAGCCTTGTTTTTTCATTTTTTTTTTTATTTAACAAATACATGCAACTTGTAGGAGCAGTAACTATCAAACCATAGCGTTATAATAGTAGCGCTATATTTGTAACAAGAATTATACTGCGTTGTTCACTCAAGTGAAATACATCAAATGTCGCGTAACAGTCAGGTTGGCCGAGCAGTCTAAGGCGCCAGATTTAAGCTCTGGATTTCGAAAGAGAGCGTAGGTTCGATTCTCACAACTGAGTCAGGTGATCTGACATACTTTTCTATTGAAATAGTTTACCGCGAGGAGTCTTCGAAGTCAATATTTGAAGATTTGAGGCTCATAGAATCTTCGGAA
>GL501523.1:3675307-3726849 GCA_000149185.1 Mayetiola destructor | reverse complement strand
TCAAGATGAACCAAATGAAAGTCTGTGCATGTACAAATATACATGATCTGATTTTTCATCCATTATTCTCACGACATCAAAGAATGATATTTTTATGCATTATTGATTGAATGAGACGAGCGCTTATTCATAGCTTATTCATTCATTTGCATCTGTCATTTGCCCATTTGTGGTGAATAATAGTCTGAGATATCATCATCGATGATATTAAATTTAAATGAAAATGGCGATTGATCTTTTATTTCGAAATTCGTATGATTTATCATTATGACCGTTTTTTATGAGAACAATTTTTCACGTGCCGTTTGTTGAACGTAACTGACCTTGCATTATAGTTAAATGGCACACACTGTTACACACAAAACACAAACATGCCAATTCGCATATCACAACGAATTCGATAATGATTCTTGATTTGCATCCCTCTTCGGCTATCGGAAATCAATCGATATCGTCAAAGAATGACGAAATATTGTCTAACGGTTCAAACGCATCGGAATGTCGATGTGTATATGAATGCGTGTTCGGATTGATGCATTTCTCAACATCTTATGCAGACTTGATGCAATGGCTGGCAGATGTTAATCCACCAGTTCTTCTGCCCAATGCATTGAATGAAGCCATGAAAATGTACAAAACCAACTACGCAAATAACATCCAAATGCGGGCGAAACAAATTATGTGCACAGTTCGAGGCCTTCGGGTTTTAGTGGACTGTGTCATGTTGACACTGTCAACAATTTACGGTGGAAGATAATATTTTTAATGAACCCCACAAATGACATCATTTTTTTCATATTTGAATAATTGAAATCTACATCGGCTCATTGAATATCATTTTGATATTTATTTCAGTGATGACCGACGCATTTTGTCGAATTAGAATTCAATATGATTAATTGCAATGTTTCTGGAACATTGTGTTTGTGTAAAATAATATTAATAACAAACTTTTTAGTGAATTGAATAGTTTTTTGGAGAAGAAAAAAAAACAAGGAAAAATTTCCAGTTCACAAAGACTTACCTCAATGCTAACACTTCAACACCACGCATTCGCCTTATGATCGATACATCACTGAGTTCACTGCCCCTGAAATCATCAAAATAGAAAAAAAAAAAATTTAACGCTTATCTTGAATGATTCAAACATTCCGCATTAGAATGGAGGAGAATTTTCCGGTGAATCACAACATTTTGGCATTAAATTTAGACTTGGATGAATCAATCGCAGTGTGATTTTGCAGCTCAAATTTGTGAATATGCAGTTCATTTGAATTTTGAAATTGTAATCGCAAAATCAATTTTTCCTGAATCAATCGAAGGGCCAACGAAATGATGATGAATCCGTTTCGATCAATATCAATATAGTTGATCATTGATCATGAGTAATATTGAAACTTCTTAAAAAAATAAATGGGTAGGAGTCAGAATGACGACATTCTTATTCGGTGTGTACATTTCTTGGCCATAGATGGTATTTGGCTGGTGGAGAATCAATTCATGTTATTTAATCGTTTTTTCGCATTTACGTGGTTGATGACACATGACACCACTTATAAGGAATATTTAAACAGTATATCACAGTCTTCCGAAATGAATTTTGAATCTTGTTATTCTTAAATTTCGAAATGCAATTAATTCTAAAGCAATTGATTGAGTCCGAGAAATTGGGAGGAAAAAATCTTTGAAGGCCTACCCCGGGACCGGGGTAAGAGATCTATTGTCTGTTCTCCAAAAGAGATCTATTATCTGTACCCGAAAATTGGCAAAGGTTCATCGGTAAAAACAGAAAATATTCCATCTAATTTATTCCAAAAAAAAAAATTAAATTCTAAAAACTTGGTTCCATCGACTGTAAAATATATTGGAGATACATTTGCTATCTTTATTGTTCTTCATTGCCATTACCTTGGATGCTGGATTTCAGAAAAGGTGGAATATATCCACCAACCAGCAGAATACCATTCCAACTTGAAAATGGTAAATTATTTGAAAAAAGGAATATTAGAATGTTGTTTCAAAGGTCCACAAAAAATAGCAAACACTAAACATTCATTAAGAACAAATAACCACTACAAATTCCTTGTATATGTATAGCGCTTTGGAAATGCGAAATTTTTAAAATCTGAGCATCATAATACGGGATTTGGCGAATAAATTGGCTATATAGTCGTTATTTGAATTTTAATAAGCGGAATCATTTTGAAATATCTAATATTTATGTTTGATTTAAATTTGCACGGTATAATTTTACCGTTTACAGTATAACAAAAAAAAAAAAAAAAAAAAATTAATCAGTATGTGTACGTGGTACTTGGTAAGCGATTTTTTTTTTATACATATTCTTCTTTCAAGTTTTTTTTCTCTCATTTCACTAAAACTGGCATCATTATGTTGTGCTTTCTAACTATGCCGCCCCATAAAATTTTACATAACATTGAAATACATGATAAAGATAAAATTAATGCCATGAATATCGGAAAAATTGAACTAAATTTACACACTGTTACCATACCCATTGAGTGAAATATTATGCGGACCTGTGGCTTGGTTTTATTATTATTTTAATTGTTATTATTCTTTTTCCAGATGTGAAAATCAATGATTTGATTGCAATATCATGCAACTTACCAGCAATTAAGCTTTTTAATTGATGCAAGATCTGATTGTCTGGACCTTGCGATTACCATTTCTTCTGTAAGTCGGGTCATTGTCACCAATTATTTTCTCAGAACAGGTTTCCAGTGCATACGGCTATAGCCGCGCAAAAATGATTATGTAAAAATAATGTTTTTCTCTTTTCTTTAAATGATGTCTAAACGATACACTATTTTGATGCACTATTTTGATGCACTATTTTGGCAAACACAAATATGCTAAACCATCCAAAAAAAAAAACACACACAATCACTTTTAGAAAATGTTAAAAAGAACTTTATAACTTGTTAATCTATTCAAGAATTCAACCCACAAAGTCTCTGATGAATTAAATACAAATATTCAAACCATTTTCTGACATACACACCACACAAATTATATTAAACAGCAAAAATATTTCTATCACAGGTGTGTTCACGGTTCAGGGTCTATGTTGTTATACTAATAAAAAAAAAGGGCCGTAATTTGTTTTTTTTTTAAATCAAAACGCACAATTCATCGAGACGCTGATTATATTATTTTTTTTTAGAATTTATAAGAAAAGCATCCGCAATAAATGAATAACAGAAATAAAGTGAACGCGTTTTTGTTAGCATGAAGTCTGTGAATACTTCAAAATGAATTGTGTGAACCCATTCGAATGAATGTAAATGTTTTGACGACAAAACTTTGAAACACTAATATGAATACATTCACATGCGACTGGCGGTTATTGTTGATAAATTTTTCCTATGACTAAGTGATGTTACGTCAAAGTAGACAGTAAAATTGTATATGTGTTGGTTGTACACTGTACACTGTACACTGCTGTTCATATACCAAATGCTTAAATGAAATGAAGTTTTTCTGCACAATGTGTACCAGAAATGTAGGCTTTTCTTATTTGAATTGGCGGCCTTTTTTTGGCATTCAGGAAAGATGGATTCATAGTGAAATCAATGTTTCCATCAGATGTCTTTAATTTGTTCAACAGTAGGAAAATATTAATTGTTTTGATCCGAAGGATTGATACGATTCGATGAATAACAATCATCGATGAATAACAATCATTTAGACAACATCATTTAGACAACATCATTTAGACATCATGTTCACACAAAGAGCAGCCGTCGTTCTTTCCCTTTATGTTCATATTAAAATGATTGGAAGGAAAAGAACAAATATATTGCAACGTTGCCAGATCTGTGTCCCTCACGTAAACAATTTGACAGGTATTAACATGTGTATGTAAAATACTGAAGCACTACATTCAACTGTCATCATGAATAATATCGAACTCGATCCCAATCCGATGTTCGAAATTATTCTTTCGAAAAATAGTAAACGACGTTTCAAAATATTCGTCGTTTATTTTCAATCAATTGTCCACAAGCTTTATATCGATTTATAATAATCAGTAAAGAATCTTTACAACTAAAAGATACAACTGATTGAAATCAGACATGACTGATTGAATCCATCAATATATGTATATACATTTTGGTACAAACAAACGCAGCTGGGTTACCAAAGCAACGCTTCAAACAAACATTCTTTTAACTATCAATTTCGGGTGGAAAAATTTCTTGGAGTGCTTGTTTCCCTGAGTATTTAAAAATATATATTTGTCAGTAGCCTGATCAATGACTAGTAACCGCTGAATTTTTTGTTTCTAAAATCAATGTTCACGGAAATATGTCGGCTATATCAGAAGAAAATATAAAAGATATCAAAAATGGCTGGTAAATTGTTAAATAATTGTTGATAAAGAAGATTCACTGAATATTTTCATATTTAATAATTTAAGCTCATTGTTGAAGAGTAGCGAGAGCATATATTCGGCATCTAGTTTGAATTCAAGGCCTCGAAGTGTACAGCGAAAAATACGATCGGTGTCATCCTCAGCTGGAAATAACATTGATATTCGTCATCGAATTTTATCTGCACGTCTGCATCGATTTAAAACATTGCAAAATCAATTGAATGACGTTTTACAACAAAATGCCGTAAGTTTTTGTGAGTTTTTCGAATTATTCGGCTTTAAATTTCATTTTAAATTGACAGGCACTTAGCAATGAGAATCGTTTATTGAAAACATTACATAAACGTCAAGATACTGCATTGGCTAAATACGAAGGTTCACACGCTGAGCTACCACAATTGTTGAGCTCACACACAGAGGAGTTACGAATTTGGCAATCCAAATGTAAAAAATTAATTGCGCAAAACCGCGAATTAAATAAACGAATTTTAACAAAAGATAAGACAATCAACGATCTAAGTGATCGTGTAAAACATTTGACTCATTTAAATTCGGAAAAGTAAATCATCCACAATTCAATTCGTCGTCGCAAAGAATAATATATTTATTTTCATTTACAAATTTTCAGAAATTTAGAAGAACGAAGTATTTTGACACAGAAATTACAAACACTTGAACATCAAATTACGGTAAAAGATGAAGAGCAACGGTTGCTTAACCGGCGTAATCATCTCGAAGCCAAAAACTTCAAAGCACAAATTTCCAATGAGAAGAAAAAAAACCAAGCATTGTGTCAAAAGCTTGAGCAAATGACGGTTAAACAACTAAAAGATCCAGAACACGGCAGTGCTAAAGAGGTTTTCCGAATACATGTAGGCTAATTATTTCTACCGATTTAGTTGACACCATTTTCGTTTCTACAGAAATGGCTTACTAAGACTAAGCAAAAAAAACTCATAGTTCCGAGTCGCCAATCATCTATGGAAAGCGATTTGTATAGCGGAAAAAAAAATTCAATGTCGATTTTCTGGAATGAAAACGTTAAGAATTGTTCGCCAACTATGGTGTCCGATGAAGACGACGAGGACTTGGTATGTTTGGCTATTCTCAAATTTTCAATATATGTATATCAAGAGGCGACGCTTCGCTTTTTTCAGACATTTCGATTGATTGCAATTTCTTAGTTACAGTGCCTAATTTCCGATTCAGTCTTTAATTTCTGATTAATAAAGGCATTGTTAACGATATAAACATTCGAAAAATGTAACGTTTGCTGCATGAATCGAATTCTGATATTGTTGTTGTTTCCTTTAAGATTATACGAACTTTGATGGATAAAAAAACCGAATCAGGTGAACTACACCAAATGGCTAACAAGTTTTCGGATCTAAACTTGCTCACCGACGAAATAATGCCTAACATCGAAGAAGCTCGAAATCAACTTCAAAATGACATCGATTTTAATGAAAAATTATTGGATGATCATTGTGAAGAAATCAGCCGAGATTTTGCTATATTATCTACCTTCCAAACGCAAGATATGGATGAATCAATAATAAACCAAGATAAAACATCAATGACAAAGCTGCCAACTTTCAACTCAAAAATCGATAATAAACACGTTAAACGTTCACCCATCGATCCACAAAAAAAGACTAAACTATTGGCAGAACTCAAATCGATCGGCTCATCAAGTGAACGTATTTGAAATGAATATTTTAAAAATCATCAATTCAATTTTTGTCAACTGCTTTTTATTGATTCAATGATTGCTGTGAATAAAAAAAAAAAGGTCTTAAAAGCATAATTTAACGTTCTTTCTTTCGTTTTCCATGATATCCATCATTGCCAGCCGCCTTAGTACCTTCCATTTTACTAATTGTTCGACATATTTTTTTGCGTAGTTCTTTTTGCCGTTTGAGACGTCGCATTTCTTCTGCCAATTTCGTTTCTTTGAATTTATTGACGCGTATTTCCGTTTCTTTTTTGTCTTTATCCTTCTTTGCTTGGTAATTGGTTTTAATCATCTTCATCATATTTGCCACCCGTTGTTCATGAGGAGAATGGACAACTGCGATACGATTATTTGAAATCGGATTTTTCGGATCAATTGGTCCCAATTTAGGTTTATCTTTGTATGGCAGTGCTTTTTGTAGCGCTTTCGGTATATGAAGTGGATAAAATTGTTTAGGTGTACGTACAATATCCTGAAAATGGAGAATACAAAATTTTTTTTAATGATAATAAACAATTAAATGAAAAAAAAAAAAAACAAAACAAAATCGTTAATCTTACCGTATACATGCTATCATGATCGGCTTTATTGCGTATATTTTTTTCGCGTTTCAATTGTCCAACTGTTTTCATGCCCTGCCACTGGTTTTTGTTACCTGGCGTCAATAGCAAACTAGTTACAGGTGCATAAAATTTCGGTACATCTACTTTAAACCAGGTGCGACAAAAAACGATATCGCTCAATAGAATTTTGTCCTCGAATGTTGCACGAAATGAGCCTTCAGGCGTTTGATTTGCCTTTTTTATTTGACCACGTATACCAGATACGGTTTTTATTTTGGCTCCTTCAAATTTAGCCACCTCTAAATTACTATTGAACATTCCCTTGATGAATGCCGATTTTTTGAATATTTTGTACGGTGTTCCGACCAATTTCAATTTTTTCATTATTTGTGTAGATTTGTCGATTTCCGTTACACAACCAGTGGCTGCAATTCGAAATCCTAAGCGGCGCATTTCTTCGGTATCCTGTTGAACAGTCTGTAAAGCTAAGAAACCGGTATTTTGTGGGGTAATCGGGCCATAGAATGTCATACTGCATGTTACATGATTCGGTGTATATTTTAAATATCTATGCTTCATATCGTCTTCAACTTTTGCATAAATGGGCATCGTTTGAAATCGTCTCCAGCCTAACGATACGATCAGGGGATCACTGGTTTTCAACAATTTCTTATACCATCGATGCTTTTTAACTTTGCAATTAACATAACCGATATTTTCTTCGGACATATTCAATCCACCAATGAGAATCGGATAATTGGCATCAAAATTATCCACAAATTCACAAGGAACATTTCGAAAACCTAATCGAACATATAATCCAGCACGATAACCTTCGATTTGTAAACGAAGATCACCATCTAAATCCTCAAATTCCTTTTTATTTAATTCGGATTGACGATTAGCGGCCGCTTTTAATTCTTCATAATATTGATGATCGCCTGTTATTCGGCCTTCATCTTTGTTATCATATTCGGTATCGAATTGAGCCTTTAGTTTCATTTTTTTAGCCATCAATTCAGTTTTCGTCAAATTTGACTCCTCGACTCTAGTTGTTTTACGTTTTCGGCATTGATTTTCATCGTTTGGTGAATTTTTATTATTTTCCTCTTCCATCTCGTTTGATATTCCATTAGTTTTTATTTTCTCTTTACCGTTGTGCTTGTCACCAGTTTCAAGGTCTTCGAAATCACCAAATATTTCACTATCATCATCACTTAAATCATCTAGTCGGAGCAATTCTTGTGCATCTTCTGATTGGCGCCACTTTCCCGTGACAAAACAATCTTTAATTAGACTAACATTCTCTTCGGCACACCAATTTCTGGTCTCAGGTCCATATTCTTCGAACAAACACGATTCTACAGCGTCACGACTTTCTTTATCTGTGTGTAAGTTATGTTGTTTATTTGCGGCAACTTTAAATAGACCACCAATCACATTATCATCGTCTGATTCATCTTGATCCAATTCTTCCTGCTCTTTACGTTTTCGCTGTGGAAAAACAAATATTATTGAATGTACAATACAAATTATATTTTTAATTAAAACTTACCGCATTGAACGCTCCATAAACGATTTTCATAAGATTTTGCGTATTAGATTGTCTTTCTAAATGGGCTGCTCGAGCCTTTTGCGACAAATTATCTCTCCAATTAATGTTGTTTTCAATAACTTTCATGTCTCCATCATCACACGATTGGTATTCTTCATCTGAGCTATCTTCTCCCACTTCATTATCATCGTCACCGATCTCACCCTGCCAACCGGTACCCATTTCTTCTTCGATACCAGGCAATACCTGAATAAAAGATAACGATAAGTAAATATGATATAAATTATGAATCAGAAGATATGTTGAATAACAAAATAACCAACATCAATTGAACCATCATCCGATTCACTGTCATCCATTTCTTCTTCGTCACCATCGGAATTCTCTGGATTATCCTCGTCATCGGTGTGATCATCATCCATTCGATTTGAGCAATCATCTTTGAATTCTTTGGATTTTATAATAGAACCGTCACTGAACAAACGAAACTCTTGATTCTCAACTTGTGTATCGAAAGTTTCTTTCTTTTGAATCAAATCCTGCACAATATCCTCTTTCTCTGGATTTGCATCCTGTCTATGGCTGTGCGAACCTTGTAATTCAATATAAACAGCATCCTTATCATAGACAATGCCACCAACTCCGGACATTGGTGCATACAAGTGTCGTTCTTTTTCCATAAGACTACGTTTCTTTTCACCACTTGGTAACGGGCACGGATCGGGTAACATTGATAGCTCATTCAAGCGCATATCACCCAAACCAGCAATATGAACCATATTTTCTTTTGACATTGGCACACCACGAACATATCCATATAAAATAACTTCACGATTACATTTTGGATTTAAACGAATCTCTTCAGTGTTTGTGATATCTTCCATACGATCGGCTAATATATAACTATGGGTACCGCGCCAAGTTAACGGCCGAAATTTCATCACAGAAATAAAACGACTCAAATTTTTGATTTCGTTTCGTAAATATTCTCCATGCAAAATGCCAGATAAATAAAATAATTTGGCGCCATCAAATACCTCTGTCCAAAATCGATGTTTTAATTCCTTTTTTCTTCGCTTCAATGTTTTGGCATTTTTTATCGCATCTAAATGAGTTAAAATGCCCATTATTTTTGGCATACCATGCACTTGACAAATATTTAAAAATTCGAAAATTTCCATTTCGAAACCAAAGCTAGCATCACACATTAACAATACTAAATCAGCGCATTTTGCAATATCAATCATCGAATTAATATCATTATTGCATTCGATTAATGTGATGCGACGCTTTTTCGATGTAACAATTGTGATCGGACCCTGGATATTGGTGACATTTGTACGAGTAAAGCTTCGTATTAGGTTATTAATTAATGTCGATTTTCCAACTTTTGGTGGACCAACAATGGCAACCAATATTGGTGGCGGTTCATTCGATGACTTATCAACAATTGGTATATGCTGTTTTTTAGCCGTTAAATCTTCACCACGTCGAAAATTCCGTTCAGCCCGAACAACCGATTGAATGGCAAAAGCTTTTGGGTTTCGTTGACGGGCCGTTAATGTTTCATCATTTGTCTTGGTTTTTGCTTTCTTCTTTTGAGCGCTAATACCTGCAGTCATACATCATACATTAAATTAATTTTGATCTTTTTCAATAAGTATTCGAAAAATAATTGAGAATTTTTTTTTTACCAGCTTGTTTTTTTCGATGTTCCTTCTTTTTATCGCCTTCTACTTCAGCCATGATTTTAACTCAGCTATTTCAAATTTTTGTTTCAATCACAATTCAAACGATAATTTCATATGTTCTACCATTCGAAACACATTTTTTTATGTTGGTTGTAAAAACAATGTGGTTTTGTCCGAAATGTCAAGTTCATTTGTCAAATGTATTTTCGAAAAAAAAAAAATGGCGTCGTCGCTTTCATTCGAATATAAATCTTCGTGAATTGTTTGACAGCAGTCGGCTTACAAATTATGTTGAAATAACTAAATATTGGAGGACATTCTGGTTCTACAGTCGTACATACATTGATTCATTCATTTTTCAATTTATTTTAAACGGAATATTTAATCACGTAAAAAAAAAATGGATGACGGTGACTATGATAATGATGAGTAAGAATTTCATATATATTTTTGCAATATGAATATCTAGACATTATTTTTATTCCATTTCTAATCTCAACCATGCTTTTATCGTATCAAAGTGTTGGCGGAGATGATTTCGATGATGTTGAGGACGACGACAATATTGATGATTTGAATCAAGAGGAAGAGGTCGAAAATTTTGAAATTCTTCAACCTGGACAACAAGGTGGTGGTGTACCGAAAAATAAACGCATCACAACTAGATATATGACCAAGTAAGTAACCAATATATTCCATTTACCAGATGCACAATTTCAAATTTGTGGTTCGGAATTTCGTTTTACAGGTATGAACGTGCTCGTGTTTTGGGTACACGTGCATTACAGATTGCAATGTGCGCACCACTCATGGTTGATTTGGACAATGAAACCGATCCACTTCAAATCGCAATGAAAGAATTAAAACAACGCAAAATTCCAATTATCATTCGTCGCTATTTACCAGATCACTCGTACGAGGATTGGAGCATTGATGAGCTCATCATCATTGATACATAGGCTGCATTGCTGTAGCATTATTTTAGTATTTGGATTAAGGAAAATGCAACAAACAATAAATAAATAAAAAAAAAATTGGAGTGTTTTTTCATCATATACAGGAAAACTATGTAACAAAATCCTCACTAAATCTTATGGATTATATTTTGGATTTACAGATGTTTCATATTGTCCTAGTGTACTTTTTTGCACTAACAATCTTCTATAGATCATGACGGACACGCACCTATCAAAAAAAAAAACCATTACAATAAAATCCATATGACTCGTTTCTATAGACGACACACGAAAAGCATTTCATTTTTATATATACAGATTTAATTTTGACACAATCTTTCGATATAATACATAAGATAAATTGAATAAATAATAAGAAGATTTTTTTTGTTCATTGTTATTTCCCGAAAAATGTATCCTTAGTTAGTTCGTTTCTGACCAAATGTAGCCACCGGACTTTTTATCAAAGTACATTCTTTCTAAGCTTCTCGTTGCGTCTGATGTAACGCGGCACATTGCTTCCAAAATAAACGAAGGAAGCCCACAGTCTGATAAATTTTCTCGACCAAACACTGTTTCTGCTGTTATTTCTTTATTTTCCTTGTTCAAATCTATCAAAAGAATCACAAAACTATTTGAGAACATTCAAAACAAATAAAGTAAATATATATAAAATGAACGCCTACCGTCTATGATTTTTTGAGCCGCTTTGCTAAATGATTTGGTTGTCGAAAAACTAGTTGTCGTCACACTAAATTGATCTTGTGTTTCTTTCATTAATTTACATAGATATTGCATCACATGCGGCAAAACAATTCCTTTCAATTCGATACTATGATAGTCGGTGCCCTGTTCACGTACAATTGTTGTTTTGAATTGATTATTTCTTAATGTTGCTCCGGGAAAGGCAACCGGTGCAATTAACGTCGGTGGAACACCAGCCAAGCGTCCAACTTTTGTTGTTGTACTTTTAGCATTCAATAAAAAATTAAAAAAAGCCTGACATTCAATGCCCTCAATCAATAAAATCGACTGATCAGTTGAATCTTCTGCACATTCTTCATTATGCACGCGTCGAGCATGTGTTGTACGGATTTTTTTAATTTCAGCAGCTTCAACTCCCATACTAGCCAACCATTTTTCCGCATCTTCATCTTCGCTACTGTCTTCAGCTAAACCTTCGTCACCATTACCGCTTGTATTTACACCGTCCAATGACGTTTCTGTCGCTATTTCTTCGGATGAATTTGAAAAACTATTACTTTGTGTATCATTGCCAGAGTCTAATGATTTGTTTTGAGCATCGTTTGTTTGTTTTTTCAACGGCATACTAAATTCAATGTCATCTTCTTTCAAAGCATTACGAAAACCGCGTGATGTGGGCGTTAATAAGGCATGAGTTTCAACACGGCCACCAATACCGGCCGCACGAAATAATACAGTAAATGCATTTGCACAAACATAAAAATATGGACATTGTAACGATCGTACCAACTGTAAATGAATACCATATTATTTTTTACGCTGAAATAAAAATTTTATATTTTTATTTATTTAATTTAATTGAAATTACTTGAAATAATGCGCGAAAACTATCGCTCCAGTCTCGAGCCAATGCTTTTCGCTCCTCATCGCCAATATTTAAACCGATATTTGTTTTTGACATTCGTGGAAACAAAGTTAGCCATGGTAAATGCGGATGTTGCCAAAACATCTAAACGAACATTTTCATTGTTCATATCGAATGTAAAACATTTCAATATTTTTGGAAAAAAATTTCAATGTTCTACTATCACCATCACATCGATCCGAATCATATTTTTTTTATTTTTTTTTTTTTTGGTATGAATGAGAAAACGTTGAGGTTCTAAGGTCGAACTGTACTTAATTGTCGATAGAAAAAAAAACTTGGATCAGGTGGATCCTATAAATAAAAAATAAAGCAAAAATTGCCTTTATTTCTATGCATTTTTAAGCTGAAGTATGATTCGGTTGGATGTGGCGGCATAGCATTTAAATAACATACGGTACTTTGATGAAATCTTGCTCCTAAAGATATATCCAAACCAGTTTCAGATGACTCCAAATCAGCACAACGCACAAAACTGAAAGAAACCATCTTTAATGTATAATTCATAAAATGTAAGCGAAAAACATTCAATCAGATACCCTGTGATGCCACTAGCCTCTTCACTGCTCTTCAATCGACTGCCGACAATTGGCGATTTGCTCAATAAACGTAATTTAGTTTTTAAACTCCAATCGATGGGTACATGATTTGTAGGTTTTTCATCATTATTCTCTTCAACTTCCGAACCAATTTCTTCCGTCTGATTTATGAGATTTGTAAAGGAGTTAAACTCTTTTGGAATCAATGGTGCTTTGACGCTTGAAGCTAATTTTTCACCGCCATTCACCAGCAAATTGAAAACTGAATCTTCTGAGCATTCAGCAGTGTCTGGAATGCTTAGTCTGGATTTTTTTACATTTGAATTGCCAATTCGTTCGCTAAAGTTTTTTTTTGTTTGTTTGTAGCATTAGTAAATAACAGTTCAATCGGTTATTACTTTCATTATTCATCAATTTGTTCAACTCACTCTAAAAATGGATTCTTCCTTTTATCGCTCGACGCAATTGGAAGTTGTTTTGAATTTGATTGTTGTGTGTGTTGCGATTGTGATGGTTTTTTTAGTCTAGCTTGAAGTGCTTTTTGTTTCTGTTTCAAACGTTGTAGCCTTATAATCTGAAATATTATCGGTGAAAAGTTAGTTACGAATGCAACAAACATGTGTGAACAATAACAAAAGGAAAAATTAACCTCATTTGGAGTTTTCCACAATTTATCTTGTTCATCATTTATATCGGCCATTATGTGCTCATTTACTTCAAATTCCAATTAAATTCTTTCAATAATTATATTATCTTGAAAATTACAAAACCATTAAACCACCAAGGATTGTTTTGCAAATATTTTATTTTTAAAAATTCTTTTTTATTTTTGAATAGAAATTGGGACAACGTCCATGAAAACACAATTCATTTGTCTAATTGCAGCTGTCATCGCATCAACTATACATATAGTTTCATTCATTTGTCTAAGTATTACAATCGATCAGATGCGAGAAATAATATCCGTACCTTCCAAACACAGTGGTTGACGAGCACAAACACATGCACATATGTATATACGTAGTTGAATGTATAAAATGCACATTCAGAAGCCGTCTCAATTCAAACGAACTTTGCAGCTTTTAAAAACTATGCCATCTTGTGTAGGTATGGTAGGTTATGCCATATCGGACACAAACCATTTTGGTATCAATTCAGACAAAAACCACTTTATGGTTCATGATTTGATTCAGATGTTCGTTAATGCGGCTTGAGAGTAATTCTCACGAGAATACATCGAAAATATTTAGATTTATAATTTAAATTGTAAACCATTTGCCATCATAATATCATAACAGTATAATTATTTATATTACCATAAAACGCATCTTTTTTTCATTGAGTAAATGTTGTCATGAGCTTATTACAGGATCAAATTCCGAACGTCAAGAATTTTTCACAAAATTCTGTTAAAATGAGAGCATTTTCTGTTATGGAACAACTCGAGCAGGTTGTCGGGGCAGGTTTGAGTGATCCTCAGTAGGATTGCATATTAATATACAGTTTATAGATTTAAATATTTTCCTTTTGATATTCAGTTTGGGTTAACACATCAACTTTCGAAATAGGTTTGTGACCGAATATAATCATGTTTTTGATATGAAATTAATTAAATTTTTCGGGCAAGGGTTTTTTATACAGATCTTTTTTGAAGTATAGTATTATGTGGGAGCTATGTCTCATGTACGCTATATAATTTATCCATTATCATTCTGCTGGACGCATTACTGAAACCGCTCTCAAATACACAAAAAAAAATTTGACTCATCATCGCCTGCATTATCATTAATATATACATATACATGCATTAATAATACTTTTTCAAATTTCGATTCGAGGGAAGTAAAATATAAACATACTGGAGCATGAGTTTTTGGATCTGATGGAATGACAACTTTATAAAATGAAAGTAAAGAATGAAAGATGGAGAATCAAAAAAAAAAATATTTATAATATTTTTTGAGGGAATGGATTCATGCAATCTGAAAATCATTTTAATAAATTATCCGTTCGAAAAAAAAAACATCTTTACTTCGGGCCACAAACGAAATGAACAAAATAATTTTTATTTTGAGCAAAATTAGGTCTCCCACGACTACACTTATGATTTCATCCTTCAGCTTTTCGGGTAATCTCTATTCTTTTCGACTGAAGTTTGATCTGATTTTGGAATAAGGGGAGATCTACGTATTGACAATGATTTTAATTTATTCAAAGATTCTTAAAATTATCTACATTCTAAAATGAATGTAACAGTTTAATCTTTTATACGTCCTGCAAAAATGGCTCATCATATTTTCACGGAATAATATGAAACTTCCATAGTTTCGTGAAAATGTGTCGATTATGATGTATTTATATTAATTGAATATGTTCTTTTGATAATTGGATAAAATTTGCTCAGCGGCAGCCATCGAAAAATGGCTCCAGGGAGGAGTATTCAAGTATTTTGTAATGAATTCTCTACGTGTGTAAAAATAGCAATAACAAAACAAAAACTACAAGAAAATGTTGTTGCTTGGTACATTTCTCTGTTATTATCACTTTTTATGTAATTCTTGTTATTGTTTCAATGGAATAGAATATTAATAAGTAACTCACAGGAGCGTAATCCAGGTTTTTTTTTCATATGGTTTATTGTTGTTGTTATTTTTGATTCTCGTTTTTTCCATAAATCTGTCGTTTCCCATCGCTCATATAAACAACAAATAGATTTTATTTTTACGGGGAAAATGTTCACATGGAAAGCTCAAAATTGCATATCGTTTAAAATTGCATAGACGTTATGATGTTTTAAAGGCCCAGCCCGGAGTAGATAGAGAGAAAGAGAGAGAGAGAGAGAGAGAGAAAAGGGAGAGCGCAGAGAGAAAAATCGCTTGTTTGAAATTGTTTTATTCGAGCATAACAAATTTCTACTTCGGGAGCCAATTTATTTATTGAAGTGTAACAATATTTATGTTTATTTAGACTCCTGCGGTGTTGCTTTTACAGTAAAATTATACATGCACTTGATATACATATGTATAACTGTTTCATAATAATATTACGACAAGGTGAAGGAAAATGTATAAAAAATTGATATTAATGGGTAATATGACAAGTTTTCTTAATTGTGTGTCGTTTTTATTGTTGTTTTATTTTTATTTTTTCTTCATTCAAATAACGATAATTTACCGCCAATGATTACATTGCACGTTACAACCGCCTGCACGAATTAACACAATCAAATTCAATTCAATTTATTGAATATAGGTAATTGATATCTGCTCATTTATAACGAATGGCAAAAAAGTTTTTTAGAATTACTAAATTTGAATCAGCCTGATTTCATTGTACTTCTGAATTCTACAAATAACTTAATTTGTTTAAGAGCAGAAGCTTGATTTTTAGACAATCTACAAATTGTTACATTTTTCTGTTTCTGGTCGTTTGTTAAATCAAATGACTTTCGATTTGCGTTCGGCTGTCATTTAACAAAGAGAAATTCAGTTGTTTTTTCGTCAAAACAGAAACATGAACGGAACGTGGATGAATAAAATAGAAAAAAAAAAAAAATTAAAAGATATCTGTTGACAACAACAGCATAAAGCATCAACCACCTCAAATAACAAGCGGCCAAACTCATTTGGTGGGACAGATTGGAGCGCTAAAAAGTCATTTGACACGAATGGTATGGGAATTGAGAAAAGCAACACATTGAAATGAAAAGAGACAAGGGTCGTTAACGGAACGATATAAAGATAAAGCAAATTTGCATAAAATTTAAATATTAGTTGATCCCCGATTGCTTTTTATCTTTTGGAGAGAGACTCCTCATCTCTTTCACCATTTCTCATCTTTAAATCTTTCCATTTCGAACGTCAACAACATCATGATAACAAAAAAGAAAAAAAAAAGAAACAACAAAAACAACAACATCAACAATGAATAAATGAACAGACTTCAGAATAAAAATCAATTCTTTCATCATATTATGTTTTATATTTTCTCAATGTTTTGTTATACGGATCTTGATGAACACCATTAAAAATCGACATCTGATTATTAAAATAGAATTCGTCATTTTTGAAAAGCTTGGAACTTTAAGGGCGACCAGCAAATCTAATAAATTTATTTCACCGCATCGGTACCAAAATCATATGCATGATTTTGCTGTTGCTGACTTCAAATTAAAGCCCTTGTAATTTTCCGCTTCAAATTGATTTGTTCATTCATTCTCCAGCAAAGGATGCATCTTTTGCAGATAAGGAAAAAAAATTTCCAATCACTTTTTTAAATTCGAGATTAAGAAAATTACCCGTGGAAAGTTTTTCAACGTTATTTTTATTTCAAAAATTGGTGAAAAATGCTAAATTCAATAATATACAGTCATGGCAATGAGATAAATTTTAATGGTGCCTTACTGTTTTCTGATGATTCGAAAAAAAGGCAAACACAAACGCATTGTAAGTGCTATTACGTCGGAAACGCTTTCAATTCCAATGAATAATAATCACATAATCGATTCGAATATCAAAAAATATGACAATCATCTGTTATTGACCGCAATAAAAAAGAGGTATTTTTGTATTTATTGAAAACGAATTTCAATTCATATCCAGTAATGGATGGCAGTTGAAAACTCTGGTCATTTTAAACACCGTAATAAATGATTTGCATCACAGGAGGGCCATATCATTTCCCGAGAGGATCCAACAAAATTGAAATCATTTATTTTTATCTTTTTTGAATAGTGCAGTCTTCAAAGACTACGAACTACGAACTTATGTATGTATTTTCGTAAATATCCCAATTTTGATTCTATTTCTTCAAAGATCTAGTGCAAAGATATGATGTTCACATTTGAAAACACAAAACTCACACTGGCAACAACAAAATCGGAATAAACGGTAACTCACTTTTCCGCACCACTTTTCGAATGAATGGAATTTGAGTTAGGGTTCGTCCGTGATCTGTAAGATACCACGGAAAAAATTTCAATCATAAAGTTGGTCACTTGTATGCATTCCAGAAATGAAAGTAAAAAGTTCCGACGACAACAACAGCAACGACATCTACACGGGGTTTTTTCTCACCGAAAAACTTTAACTCAGTTTGTTTTTCTTCAAATATTTGGGGTAATTCAATACTTTTTACGCATCTCAAATATTGGTGTGCGGAAAAGTAAAAATATGATAAAGAAGCAATTCTTTCGGATCATCATTGCACCGTCAAGATATCGAATAAAACATTCAAAGATATAACACGAAGTTTCGTTTCGATAAAAATATCGTTTAACTGTGTTCTTTTCTATTTTATTTTTCCGTTGGTCAGGTTTGCAATCAATTTCATAAAAAAAAAAACAATGAGAGCATACAAAACTGTGTGTGTGTGTTAGAAGGAAAGTCTTCGTATGGCATTGTCAAAGACTTTTACAAACAAATATGAAACTGCATGAAATTCTCGCTCTCGAAATTGATTGAAAAACAACTTATGAATGGGTGTGATACAGTTATTTATTCGTTGGTAAATTGAAATTGAGTCGATAAAATATATTTATGTTTAGTGAAAAAGTCCAGCAATCGCCGAAATTTTTCCTTCGAAAATGAAATGCGAATATAGCGTTTCCGTCGAATAAATACATAATATATTAGCGTTTCTAACTGTTAAGACTAAGAATATAAGCAAAATCGGCAATTGTAATGGAGAATTTCATTGGCGAAAAAGGTCAACTAATAGTACCAAAAAGAAAATGAAACACAACCAGAAGATACACCAAAAGACAATGGAAAACAAACTATTAAAACCACTCCCTGCTGCTTCAGTTGAGATACTTGTATCCGAGGGTGGAGTGATGCACTCATTTGATATGACACTATCAAGAATACAGTTTCAAACAAGAAAAACAATAAAACAGAAAGAAGAGATGTGCGATGTACGATTGCAAGAAATAGATATTTTACTGGCAAAAAATGAGAAGGAAAATTACATAGAGATGACAATAAAAACTGAACAAAACGACACTTAACATCGTGACAAACATTTAATAGGCTTTTGTAATCCTTGAAATGGAAAAGAATGTCAGCTAAAATCATATGGATTAAATATAATGAAGAGAAAACCCATCCATGAATGAGCATTGAGCATGTGAAAATAAAAATTTCAACGCTCATTCATTAACCAAATTGACAAAAAAAAAAAAAATATCGAATTGTAAATGTGTTCATATACGTAAACAGTGAAGTGTGATTCTAATGGCTTCTACGAGTACATTTTCATTGAACAGATGGCGCTAGTTTTTATGACAAATGTCAAGGAAGACAGTAATTGATACTCAATCATCGCAATTCTTTTTGTTGAATTTATTTATTTATTTTTTTTTTTAAACTCTAAATGAAAATGTTTAATGCATGAAACAGCACCATTCAGCAGGAATCAAGGAAAATTGGAACTAGATTTTGCATGAAAATCTTTTCACTTTCTACAGAAATCATACTTTGGATCCAACTATTGCCCTATTCGCCATCTGTATAAATTAATACACAAAGATGATATTCTTCATTGAATTGAAGATTTTATTTGATATTTGATCAGTGATGTCATTGGTTTTGAGCAGCAAATAAAGAAGCGAATACAACAGATGAACGATATACGATTGTTCGCGAATTGAATAAAATGTGGGAACATTACATGTACTACATACATTCAGTCATCTCTGTTTCCGAAATCTCGGCACATAACAATCTAATTTATGACATTTTTACAGTTCGTTTATTTTATTGGCAATTTATCTCTGTTAGAAATGAGAGCCGCTACACCGCACGTTCTATATTTAAGATTGGAATCATCAAGAAAATGATAACCACAAAGATTTCAAACAGAAAAAACTGCAATGGAGAAATGGAGACAGCAATTTTCTTCATCGAGATAAACAATTCATGAATGGTCAGCATTCTTAATGACGATTATATGTTATATGCGACAGCGCGTCTATTTACTATTTACATTTACAAAGCTTTGTGCATGGTAATTTTTAACATTAACAATTGCCAATGATTCCATTGAAATGACAAATTGTTATGTGCAGTGAATGTTGGACATTAGGCACTGTTGGCTCCACAATCTAGATCATCAATTGAACAATTATTTAGTAGAACCGAATGTTTTACATTTGCGTAAATTTTTTTCAATTGAATCTTGGAACCTTTTGAATTATTTTGACTTCAAATGAGAGAATAACATCAATACAGACAAACCAGCAAAACAAAAAACCTAAAATTAATCGAAATTTATTGTTTCGAAAAATATCTTGTGTTCAATTAATTTGTAAATTTCAAGCGATTTGATTGGACAAACTTTCTATTGCAATATTACAAATGAACGCATTGCCATCAAAATTTTGTTTACTTTAGTTATTAATGAAATATAATATAAATGTGAAATGAGCATCATTTATGCAATAAAAACAATCTGAGCCGTGTGCTTCACTGCCAAGTCTGAAAGAGCATTATAAACATATTACAGCTAATTATTAACGAACAAAAAAATTTTTTTTTTCAAAGCTATGGATAAAAAAAAACCATCATGAAAACATCTGGACCAACTGGACTATCAACCGTAAGGGATTCAATCTCATGATGAAGTAAAATAATATTCATATTACATCTTTAAACAAATTATCACAGTCACAAAATGTATTCGAATGCGAGTGAAGCGAAAATGAAAAAAAAAAATAGTTTCATTTTAATTTGTTATTTTTTAACGAGTAAACAATTCAAAAACTGCTGAGACAATAAAAGAAACGACTCTAAAATTTGGCTTGGGGAGAAAAAATCGTGTGCATCATTGAAACAATTGTTGAAAGGGTTCATTTTGTGATTATGCTCATTGTTTTCTATATAACGACACACGCATTCTGTTTCCTCGATTGTTTTTTATTAAGATTTTTTTTTTGTCGTTTCTCTCATTTAATTTAAAAAGCAGCGAGATTTAATGACGCATTAATTATGCCGGTTTATTTATTATTTCTCTTTCTCTCTCACTTTTTCTCTCTTTATTCTACAATTCGGTAAGAGTAATTACTTCTCTTTTTCGAACAAACGAACAACTTTTGTCCGACATTCTTTGTTTTTTTTCTTCTTCGAATTATTCCTTTTCATGCATAATTTGAGATGAGGGGTGCAAAAAAAATCTTTTCATTTCTCAAAAAAAAAAAATATTCATTCAAATATTATTCCTTATTCGAATCAGATTTGGGGAACATACGTGACAAGATAATCGAATAGTTTTTCTTTTTTTTTTTCGATTGCTCGGACCCTGATCCAACGACAAACGTTGGAATTAATTTCGATAACAAGGATAAAAATGCATCATTCATCGTCGATCAATTCACTGTATGGCATATTTTATTTTATTCTTTTTTTTTTTTTGGAAGAGACACTTAGAGATGCCCAATGTCCATTTCAAAAGAGACAAGATTTATTTTATGGGCAATTTATGACCAAAATGGTGTACTATATTTTATTCAAAATTTAATTTGATTAATTTTATTTCAAATGCTTATTACTCGATAACAAATAAGAAATACTCATTAAAATCTACTTTGAATCGTTGTTACAAAAAACCAATCGGATATGTCGATTAAATTGAAACTAATTTTTATGCGACAAATATATAAGAGTCACTTTCAGTTTGTTTTGAGTTCTCTATCGAACTAACAATAAGATCAGTTCAAATAATAAATAACATACAATATCATTCATCAACATAGTATCAATTGATTTGAATCGATTTTGAAATTTGTACGAATGTAATCGAATGTTTTATGTATGAGAATCGAATCTTTTATGGATATTTTGTATTTTGTTGTAAACACACAGAGTTTGAGTTGATAAACGATCCGATTGTATAGGTGATGTACAATTTTGTGTATTCAGAGCACAATATATTTGAAATGTCAGAATGTGTTAAAATCGTTTCATCATTTTGTGAATTCGTCATTTTTTTCGGAGGCTTCTTCGGTATTAACTCACATTGTGCTATCAAAATGGACATTCTATCGTTGAATATTTCCTCGATTTTTTTTTTTTTTTTCATTTGAAATTGTATTTCTTTTAGCATCCCCATTTCTCTCACTAGTCAGATGCCACATTGGTTAAGTTTATTCCTTTTGTATCCCTTTGAATTTTAAATCGTCTGAAACAAGAAATGTGTAAATAGTGCACACACGCGACATAACTTTCAACGACATACGAAAAGTTGTGATTTTAAGCTTGAATGAATAGTAAACAGCAAACACCATCAACGCACACAGTCCATGTGACGATATCAGATATGGCCATTTATGAGATCTTCCCCATTTTGCATTACACCTCTTAATAATAAATGTACGTTGCCTCAACAATCATGCAAAATGTGAATGATTTCATTCTTAAGCCTTTGACAAACATAAATTCATCTTACATAAATGATGGACTTCGATTTTTTTTTTCGAGGCTCATTACACTTACTTATCGAAGAGTTAAATGTAAATAAATTAAGATCAATTCTTCATCTGAATTTGGATCAGGTTGAATGGTTCAATACTTCAAAAGCCGACTTTTCCTTTCTTCTCAATCTATTTAGATGCTGCTGAACGTGCTATGTCAAAAACATATCAATATCTTGTAAATCCTCGACAACAATTGAAATGTAATTGAGAAACGAGATCATGCTTTTTGAATTGAATAATTTTTTTTATTGTATGGTGGTAAATTATGAATATGAACGAATCGATGAGTAATGACGGTGAAAAGAAAAGACAAAAAAAAAAAAAAAAAAATCTAATTCATGTGTTCAAGTGATGAGTGAATATTTATGATGCTTGAAATTTCTTTTATATCATTCAATTTTGTTTGCTATTCCAAAGTTAGTGTTTTTTTTTCTCTCTTCTCTTATTCATTTTCAGAGCGCGGGTAGAGCACAAGGGACTTTCTGTGAATGGCACGACAAACATTTTTCATTGCATTGAAACAGACATACGCATACAAAACGAAAATATAAATGAATGAAAATCGGCGATAACAGTTTTAGATGCGTTTACATGTATATATATATATATAGGCTCTTATGGCCTAAAATCGACGAGCAAATACTCAATCACTTGAATAATTGTCCACACCGTATATCCTGATTGTATGCATCGCACACACTTCGAACCAATTGTCGTTATGGTTCATTACGCTGCAAATGTGTTGGAAGTTGTGTATTTTAAGTAGTTTTCATATTCCTTTTGTTGAATTATTTCTATTGAATCTCCAGATTTGAATCGGTTTTTGTTTTTTTGTTTTTTGTTTTTTTTTTACTATTTTTAACACAATCAGAATTTCTGGCGATCTAAATTTTCCCAAAGATCAATCATTCAAATAAATCGCGGAACATTTTTTTTTTTGAAAAATGCTGCTACATTCAGATTCAATAGCACAATAGTACTGAGTAGATAAAAAGAAGAAAGAAATAAAAAGAAAAAAACCCAAACAAACAAACCGGTCAATGCCGTTACCGTATTTTGTGCATGAATGAATATTGCCTGTCATTATTTTTATTACTTCCACTATTATTGTATTTACCACAGTTTTACAATGCAATACTTTGGTTCGCAGTTGGAATTTACGTATTTACTCCCATTTCTTTGTTTGGCATTTACGAATTTGAAAGGGAGATGTTTTCAAATGATTTCGGTTTTTTTTTCTTTCTTTCTTTCTTTCTTTTTCTTCATATATAAAAAAGCAGCAAACCCAAGCAGCAATGAAATCATATACCACACGTGGCGAACGCCATTGGAACGAGTGAGGTCACGTGCTCATTACGCGTTTTGTTTATATGACTTTTGATGATTATTTATCTCTTTAAATTGTGATTTTTTTGGCTCCCTTTTGATATATCAATTCACGCCCAATATTATTATTATTATTATTATGATTTGCGTGTGCATTTGATGTCGTGTGCAATGATGAAATCGAGACTACAAATAAATATAAAATTTTTCTCGCATCAAAAAGCGAGAAATAAACACAAAATAATTGGAAATAGTAAGTCGAAATTTGAAAAAACAATTTGAATTTTCAGAATGAGTTAATTGTTTCGTTTCGAGCAAATATTTATGTTCGTTCTAAATTGAAATGGAGAAAAATATAACATTCAAATATACTTAATTTTTGAACAGAAAAAAAAAAATTTATTGGAGAAAGTGCGATTGTTCTTCTTGTCTTCAAACAGTGATTCATCGTCATTGGACACAACGAAATAATAATTCAACAGAAATCAATCAATTGAGCCCGAATTGAATAAAAAATCCCTCTTTATCAAAAAGGACTCTGGCTGCTCATTGTGAACGTAGCTCAATCAACGCTATCAAAATTAGAAGAAAAAAAAAATAAAATAAAATATAATAACAATGATCATAATAATAGGGGAATCAAACCGAAAATAATGCCAAATACGAATGAAACGATAAACACATTATTCATGAATATCATGGATCATCAAAACTTATATGTATATTATAAGTCCATTTTTGATTTACAATATTTTCCTGCATAATATCAAATACAACATATCATGAATTCGGGTTCCGATTCAATTGTCATACGTCTCTTCATTTTTCATCCACTTGTACATTATCATAGCATAAACTTTACCAATAAAAAATTATTCACTTTGCTTATGACTTGTGAAAGCAAATCAAGCGTCATGAACATCACCGCACCACAACATCAATAAACATGCCTATTAATGATGAGATTGAAAGCCAAAAAAAAACATCATCTTCTGGATCTGAAGACATATAATTTACAACATGAAAAAAAAAAAGAAGAAACATTCAATGTATGAACCAAAAAATTTGTAGACTTGTAGGCAATTTTCTTGCTTTCGTTGAACTGCCTTCATCAGGATGTTACATAGCCAATGATGACTGATGACAGTGAGTTCTGCTTATGCTCATTTCAGATGGTTTATACTTCGATTTAAGGCCACTGTGGTCATAATAATGTGATAGAAATATGCCAGATGAGTTCACCAAACTGACAAATATTTTTCATTGTCAGGATTTTCGATACCTGCGATAATTCAAAGAAAGAGTCGGTGAACAAGTGAATTTTTTCGTCGAAAACCAAAAAAAAAAAAATTGACGAACAAAAGATGTTGGTCTTGGGGAATATATGTTTTCAGTTGATCACACCTATCAGAAATCATCCTGCATAGCAAATAGTATATATGATAAAAATACTAAAATAAAAATTCAAAATTAAATGTATTCTGCATCCGTTTAGCCGTACAATTGAGTAACAATTGCGCATTTATTTTGTTAAATAAAATAGTTAAATGAAGTGAAGAAGATGATATCGAAATTAAAGAGATAAAAATGGAAAAAAATGAAAAAAATGAAAAAAATGGAAAAAATGAAGAAAAAAATGAATGGGACAAAATTGATGCGAAATAAAAAATATCATGGCATATACGATGCTGATACTTATAGTTCTACGATAATAATGATACTTATAGTTTTGTTCAATGTGTCACTGTCTGCATATCCAATGAAGGATAGAACGAAAAAAGAAAAAAAACTAATCAAACGACACGCCACAAACCAAAAATATTATAAAGCGTGTGTTGAGTGCATCTGATGTTCGCATTGATATCCATTGATAGAGCAATGATGCGAATACGTTTATGTCATGTGAGATTTATTGCTATCGACAATGATACACAAGTCATAATTTTTGTAATGGCTTTTCATGCTGTTGTCACTGTTCCCCGCATTTAGATGAATCATTTTTGACCAAAATTGCTTAGCAAGTATACCAAGTGGACGAACAGATTTCGAAATGGCAAAAAAAATGAAAAAACATTCGAAATATTGATAGAAAGCTTAATGTCTCAATGATGAGGTTGTCACTATTGATGAAATGGAAACGTTAAAGAAATAATAAAAAAAAAATGATAAAAAAAAACCAAAATCCGAATAGCTGCAAACGAAATAAAGAAAAATGTTCATCGATATATATATTATATATACATATCAACACCATAAGAATATGATGCAAAGAGGGTGGTCAAACTTTAATGAGTAAATAATAATGCGAAACTTATATTGCGAATGTGACCCCAGAATGATATTCATTTTTCCCAATCGATAGAAAAAATGCAGCCTTAATGTACGACTCAATATCGATATATAGAGAATTGGTTTCCAATATTTGGACATTCAAGAGGCAAATGAACTTTTGTTCAAAGCAAGACATTTCTGTTTTTCCATGTCCATGTCCAGTGATGTGATGAGTGTGAGGTTAAAACGTGTTATCAACCAATCAAACCATGTTTCACAAATTTGTTTGATATCTAAATACATATATTTGGCACTGACAGTGCTAATATAATTAGCGCATAGTTTTGGAATCATATAGACAGATATGTATCCAATTGATGAAAGTAAATGTTTAATTAAATATCACTTGTAAAAAAAAAATTCTTTTCTAATTCCAGAATGAATCGCAATAGTTTCGAATAATCAGAAGAAAGACTAAATAAAAGGTTCTAATATTGGAAATTCGTTTTAATTGCAGAGGTTCTATGATCAACGATAACATATGACGAAAAAAATATCATAATAAACATAATAAAGTATATCCACTGTCCAATGAACCCACATTTAATCTTATCCATAGTTTTTAATGTTTTTTTTCTCCCTTCTTTTCAGCTTGTGAGTTTTTCCATCAAAATGGGTTCCTTTGATGATGCTTGTCGTGAAGACGCCAAAACAAGCAATGGTTTTTATTTTTATTGCTCGGTTCGTTGGTGTTCTTGATGATTAATTCTTTGTCTCGACTTTCAGTTCTCCGCCAAAAAAAAAAAAAGAAAAATCAAGTTTCAGAATATTTCCATTTACGTTGTAAAACTTTAGCCAATGATTTCGCACTACATATATCAAACTCAATTCAGAATTCACAAGTTCACATGAAATGAAAAGAGTGCCTTTGATAATAAACTCATTTTCAACTGACAAAAACAAAATCATGAACCAAAAAAAAAAAACAAAACAAAATTCGTTTTTGTTTCAATTCATTCGTTTGACATAAATCAATAACGTTTTTACCGCATACGGTATTACTGTGCATTTATGTTGTCGAATTGAATTAAACCAAAAGAAAACAGGTAAAAGCACGAATTTTGATGTTGTCCTTCTAAATATGAATGAAGCACATTATCATCAGTCTTTAATTTTGCACTATGTGTTTAAATTATGATTTTACATTTTGTCAAACACAGCACCATCTTATGTGCAAATTTGTATCCCTCCTGTTTATCTCATTCGTTTTTCTTTCACCAATTGAATTCGCGTATTTGCCAAAATGATTGGTGTAAACCATACACAAATAACGGTGTATGTATCTTATTCATTTATTTCGACCAAGGAATGGAAAAAAGACTATTAAAAAAAAAACGAAAACAAAAAAAAACGAATTTCATTTGACGATGAAAAAGGTGAGCAAATTCAACGGAAGAAAAACAAAAGAAGAAAAACAAAATAAAACGTAAAGAAAGACGACAAATAAAACATAAATAAAGGAAAATAATGAATTCGGTTGTATTGGAACAAAAAGTAAATATTTATCAGTCAAAAACATTATGTTTTAGCATTCATTATGAAACCGGCACAGACGGGTATTTCATTTTCAATTCGAGCGTCAAACACGAACAATTTACGCAGAAAAAGAAGAGCCAACGATGCAAAAATTAAACAAAATCCAACCTTCTTATACGGAACAATATTCAAATTTTTTTTTGGAAGAAACAAAAAGTCGAAATTCACAGAACATACACACGGCGACACCGACACCAAACACCGGTAATAGTAGTGACATGCTCATCTAGAAAAACGGATTCCCAGAATATATTTTTGAGTGCCAAGTATTGGATAATGATCGTTTGCTTTGTCAAAAAAAAAAAAAAAAAGAATGAAAAAAGTATTTTTCACTTTGAATGAAGAACTGAAGAATATGTTCATCGGCATGTTTCTGTGATCAAAGTCTATCAGCAACAAGCAAATGTACCTTAAATCCAATACATTTAAATTAATAGCATTTTAAATTAGTGTTGGTATGAGTGCTTGGCGCACGAAGTTGGCTGGCTGTCTTTGTTCGGACAAGATGAATAAAACAAAACTAAAATGTTCACATTGTAATTGTTGTCGTCTAACGGAAACATGAATGACGTAAGTAAACAGGAAATATTGTTTGGGATTAGTATTTCCGTTCTGAATCATATTATGCATTATATTCATATATAAAATTGTATGGAATGAGTTTTGAGCTTTGGTTTACATTGCATTTTTTTTTTCTTTTTCATTTTTTGTATGCCTCACATCATAGTTTCGCTCATTCCGAAAACTTGCATTCTGCTCTCTGATTCATTTCCGGTATGGTCTTTGCCAAAAAGAGAGAGATAGAGAGAGCGACCATCAAGTTACAAAATATATCGTATGTATCGCAAAGGCGCCAAATGATTTATGACATACGCAAACTATAGTTTTATACACATTATTATTGGCACATTTCAATTTCAAAGTGTTCTCATTCTCACACACACATACCTTTCAGGTAGACATTTTTCAATATATCACTGCAGCGAATTGCATCGTATCATGACCGATTTGTTGGTTGTGTTCAACGAATGAATCAACAAAGTTAAAGACGCAGTATGATATTATTCGTCGAAACTGAGTTAAGTTTTCAGTTTCTGGGTCTGTTTTCGCAAAAGAAACATTCGGAATTGTATGTAACATGTCCATTAGTACATTGTCATGCATTTTTGCATATATATATCCGTTATTCAACTTTCAATTTGACTTTTCAAAGGCTTTTCACCATTTCCGATATCTTAATTATGCATCGTTTTCAGTGTTCATTCAATATAATGCATATTTAAATGAGGTTACCTTTTGTCCACTTTGTGGTTAAATGATTTGAATAGAGTAGTTCTGTGGCAATGTGACAATTCATTCTTTTTAGTTTCAAAAAGCCTGTCTTCTCATATCCATTTTAGCATATGAAAAGATTGATTGATGCAAATGGGATATAGAGCCGATTAGACAAATGATTTATTACTCAATGCTAAACGGCTGATTTTGTTTTTTTGTTTTGTTTTTCGGTTTAACAACAATTGATATTGGTAAACCCTTGTTCGTTTCGATTTTTGAATTTTTTGTTAAGTTGACCAGATCTTGTTTTTAGCCTTTCTATTGGCTCAGTAGCATGTATTGACTGTGGTCAATGTTTCAAATCAAGTATAAGGTAAATTCATACAATCGCTAGAGAGCAATTTTTTCCTTTAAAAAATACCACCATTTTTGGCCACCCTTTGGTATTTAGTATTTTGTCTTCTGAATACTCTGCTTTCAACTATCATTGACTGTGATCAATTTAAACCAATGTTTTTTCTCACATTCCAAAAAGAAAATCTTCTCGAATAATCTTTGTTACTCGATATTCGCTTTCGAAGCAATGAAAACCATCCAGTAAATTTAATGTGAATAAAAACATTTCCGATTCATTGTTCACTGAAATTTCATTCTTGGTTTATAGATTAAATTAAACACCTTAAGGCGTTCAATAATAATCAAAATGAATTTCTTTTGTTTAAAAATAAAAAACTGTTTCGCATATGAATAAAAGCATAACCTGCATTTAAACGAACTTATATCATAAGGGTTCTTGAGACTAAATGGCTGTCACTATACTCTGCTGGGGTCAGTGAATGCATTCATTTTCACGTATTGCAAATTTCAAACCTTTTAGAAGAAGAGTTAAGAGTATTTATGACGTAATAGAAATTAATTTCATTCACTTATTAACGCGTTGGTAAATTTCGAAGTCGATGACAAAAAAAGTGTTCGCATTTACAACTGTTTCATTTTACGTGAACGAAATTTTTTTGATCTCAAGTATCAAAAAAAAAAGGGGATTATCATCTTCGGGAAGACACCGTTAGTCTTGCAAAAGAACAGAAGAAAAATAAAAAGGCGAAATATCGTCGTATCCTTCGATGATTTATCTGCACATTTTAAACAAAGCTGATATATTTTCACCGTATACCGTATACATACAGAAATATTGAGCAATAAATCAATTTATAATAATTAACCCCGAAAAAATCATTTCATTGTGTTTTTCACCCCAAAAATTTGTTAATGTTGAGCTGCATCAGCTTCATTACCTTCAATTCTATTGACTACATACTAAATATCAAACCGATCAATCAATATAATGGTTGGCAAATTTGAGAAAATTTTGCGGAAAATGATTGTATTGGTTACGTTAGAGATTTAAAAGTGGAAAATATGCCTTAGGAAATTGAAAAAAAAAAATTATTTTACATTTCGTTGTCGGTGAATAAAGTTCCGTTCAAAAACAGATTCGCAATTTTCTTGCTAAATAGTGGATTTAGGTGTTTTAAATCAAGAATCAATGTCTTGATTCTCGATTGAATTTATGAAAAATTCGATATTCAAATGTCTTTAATTATCCAGATTCAAATGTGTATGCTTCTCGGTATCTGATCTCGTGAATTTCTGTAACGAATAAAGAATGTGTGAGATTTATTTCGTTTAATCTATTAATGAACAACAATAAAGATATAAAGAGCAATTAACACACACTCAACTAGACTGAACACATTCATTTTATTAGTTGAGCTATATATTTATATTTTGTGGTTTAGTAACATGACTAATTGCAGAAATTGACCATTCAAAAACTATTCCGAAACACATGTTTCATATAATTTTATTGAATTCATCATTGTTTAAAATTTTTCAATAGAACGATGAATAGCCTGTTTGGGTTGGAACATACTACACCCCTGTATCCTGTATCCTGTTTGTGTGTGTGTGAACAATTAACAATATTAACTTTACTAAGACACACAATTAACAAACGGTTTTCGAAATATAATTGACTTAATCGACAATGGAAAATTGACGCGGTCTGCGTAACCACAAAATACTTTTTAAAATGATGAATAACGAAAAGTTTAGCATTGAATTGTCGAAAATTTGTGTAACAAAACAAAATTCGCCTCAACTATTTTAAAATAAAAGACAAAACCATTTCTAAATCAAAGTCAATCGACCACATGAAAAATGACCGTAAATTTAATCAAGTTGATGCCTTTGTACAAGTGAATATGGTCATTTATTTCTACCACTTAACGTAAATAATCAAATTAAGTGCATTTATGTAATTTGCGGTGACGTAATGGACTTTATTCCAAAGAATATCCGTTCATTGAAATGAAAATCTTTTCACATTCAATGCCATAGCCAATGAGTTGGAAGTCGTAAACATTTCATGAAGAATTTTTGTTTTCTTTTTTTTTCTTTTTTTTTGTTTCATTCATTTTGACACTTTTAGTGGATTCTACCCGAATAGTTTGAATCAATCGCATTAAATCAACAGACAAAAGACTCAATGAGTTGATAAAATTTTCTAGTATATACAATGCTATACAGTGAGTTTTATGTTATCAATTAGAATGAAAACTAAACAACATTTGTAAGATAGCAAAATTATTATTCCGATTCGAAATAATGTTGATTGTCAATTTAATAAAAGCAGAACAGAAATGATTTTGATTATTTGTTTCACAATTCTCCCTTTATAATAATATACGTTGACTAAGAGAATACCCCAAAAAAAAAAAAAAGCAACGATTTTCCATTTCATTGAGCATTTTTCGCAACAGTTGTTCATGACATTTTGATTACACTGGCACCGCATATATCCTTAACATTTTTCGGTTAACCGAATTTTTTTTTCTCCACAAAATGTGTGTGCTTGACTTTCCTTTTTCACTCACATGTGTCATTTGAATTGATAGTGCGATGGGATGTTAAATGATGATTTGGGTGCACTCAACGTTTTAACGAAAAACATAAGTGATGGTTTTGCTCAACAAGCAACATTTTATTGTCACAACGATATGCAATATTACTATACGTTCTGAATTGGTATGACGAATATACAACAACAACGATTTGAATTGTTGTCATAAGAATTTAATCGAAAAATCGTTGATTTTACAGATACTGTTGTACACATATTGTGTATGCATAAATAGTCACTTGAATTGACGGCCGCTTGATTAAAGAATTAATTTTGGCTTTTAGTTTCTTTTGGATTTCTTATAGGTTTCATATATTGCAAAATTAAGTGGCTGAGAAAGGAATGGATCCATACGGAAAAATTATTATCAATAGAGCAAAACCAATTGAAAACATTTTTTTTTTTCATATATTGCAAAATTAAGTGGCTGAGAAAGGAATGGATCCATACGGAAAAATTATTATCAATAGAGCAAAACCAATTGAAAACTATTTTTTTTTTTTTGAAAGGGAACAAATCGAAACGATATTTATTCCTGTTAACATGGGTATAGAACATGAAATTACATAGACATACACTCATTGATTTATCAACACATTCAACAGTAGTAAGTAAATCAATGCAATGCAATGCAATGCCACTATGATGATAACCATTCCTTCAAATCAAATTTCGCAGAGTACTTGTTTTATCCAAATTTCTTGTTCAAGAACTGTTGACTCGATATGCTTATTATATTTATAGATTTCATTCGCTATTATCTATCATGTATTAAAATTGAATTAAAATTGAAATATTGTATTATTTTAGATTTCCACTTAAGAATGCACAGAAAAATTGAAAGTGCGAAATGTATTTTTGCAATAGCATCCCAATACATTTGGTAATTTAGCACTCGGATTCAGTACAATTTCGTATTTTAAATTAAATTTTTCTGTGAGATTAAAATAATATTTAAGCATGAAAACGATGAATCTTTTTCCATTATTTTTATTTTCAATTCGACAGCAGTATAGATAGAAAATGGACGGGAATTGGTCTTATCTCTTTTACAAAATATTCTTTTCATTTTCTCCTCACATATTGTGTTTTTCATTAGATGATGAATCATTGAACGAACGATTGAGTTTCTCTGTTAAAGATAACAGAATATTCGATGCAACAAATATTGAACGGTTTTTCGTTTACTTTTTCGTATTTATTTTCCTTTCCTTTCCTTTTTTTTCAAATTACCATATGTTTTATGTTTTCATTGAGTTGATAAGAACAAAGAAGGAATAAAAAAAAATTGGTAACCTATCCTCTTTAAAAATATTGCATGCATTTATGTATGACCCATTTTATGAGTTTTTTTTTTTCAATTTGATTTCTGTATTTGATCGAAATTGTGGATCTTAAGTTTGGTTTATCATGTGTGCGTATCATATGTAGAATGAATAATGTGGGTTTGGGCATATATTTGAATTGTTAAATTTCCCATTCCAATCGTTTTAATGATAAATTCCGACAGATCGTAAACAGTATAGATGTATAGATCGTATGGTTTAAGTACATACATTTTCCATAGTTGTTGGTCTTAACTCTTTATTCACTTTAAAGATGGTTACGATAAAGTGATTTCCTTTTGTTAAAAGAGATAAAATGGATCGAACAAATGTTAGTTTGATTGATAGAAAATGTACACATATACATTGGCAAATAGGGTTTCAATTTCATTTGATTGTGTAAACACTTCCGCCCATTCAAATGAAATATGTGAAAAACAGCAATTTCAGCTGTATTCGATTGAAAATAAACCGTTCCCCGTTTTTCAATCAAACAATTTGGGATTCCAAAAAGGGAGCATTTCAAATATTCCATTTTATAGAATTTTTATTTCTGTATCTTGAATTGATGAAAGAGAACAGTATTTCGTTTCGAAAATATTTGGTCTTTTTGCAATATGCTGGAAAAGCGATTTAAACAAACTTTCTTCAAATCAGAAGGAAAAGAGAAAGAGTAAACGTTTCATTGGAGTTTTAAAATTGCAAAATAAAAATAGAGAGAAAAAAAAATGTAACTAGTATTCAGTGGATATTGAAATGGTTGTCTCGAATAACATCAAAGGTGGTTGAGCAAATATTTTTAAAATGAATTATGCACTCGGCATGGTTTATTATATTATACACTGCCAAGTTTAACTCGGTAGTAGTGCTCATTTTGAAAAAAAAAAAAAAATTGTCAATGATAATTATTTCCGAAGGCCTACCTGAAGTAAGGTTCTGGGACCAAAATACGATCCAGAGCCGAACGAAAATAAGTTTTCAGGGGTTTTATCAGCGTTTCGGATGGCCCTACTATACTTATGCTCCGATAAATCCAGTACTTATATTTATGCCACAGAGCTCTATGACACAATTGTGTATTCCTTGATTACGAGCCATAAGACGTTAACCACACCGTGTTAGAGCTGGTGCAAAGAAGAAAATACGTTTGATATGACTTAATATTTCAAATCGAACAATAGGACAGTAGCTCATTTTGAGACTACGCTTAAAAATGCTACATTTTCAATTTAAAAAAAATTCGAATCGCTAAATTTCTCCCTTTTTCGATTTCGATTTAGTTCTGATGCTAAAACACACAACGAATGAATTAATGGTTGACTCATTATTTACTTTTATAGTCATTATACATAATTTTATATTGAAATGGTGTTGATTGTTCGAATGTTGTAAAACAGGTTCTTACCACTCATAAACAAAATGATATTCATAATGGACATCGTCTTTGAATTTCGGGGAAAATTTATGAGCTTTTCTAATATATATATAATTCCGAAATGAAGGATGTGTTTGCCAAACTCGATTGGAAATTTCATATTTTCAAGTGAATTGAAACGACATTGGACGCAATGCATATCCATCCATTTGAAAAGGTTGAAGAGAAAAGCAAATACAATTCGTTTTGGTGTAAAATAATGAGTTTTGTTGGAATGAAAAATGTTGCACGAACAAGGACTCGAACAAACAATATTTGCAAGCCAAAGAAATTCCAACATTGAAGTGATTTGTGTAGAATGAGCAATGAGAGACTGTGGTTAATTAAAAATACCCTCTCGTTAACAAAATATCGTATACGTCAATGTCAGAGTACTGTGTTCACGAATAAGTCAATATAGTATGGATTTTGTGATACCATCTATATAATAATAATAATAATTTTCAGAATTGTGTTCCCTAGTCAAGCTCAAAGCAAATATAACGGCATGCTTACTCTTTTGCTTTCGTATTTTCTTCGAATCGTTTTTCAAAAACCATTGCCACCTTGTTAACAAAGCAGTATGCTTAAACTGAATATTATTTGAAAAAAAATTTTTGTCATCGCGATACGGAAAAATTATTGCTTTGAGAAAAGAATGTTTATAACACGCTTTTAATTTATGTTCATTCATTTAGTTTTTTTTGTTTTTGTGGACATTGAAGTTTGTTTCGCTGTTGTTGATTTGAAGCGGCGAATGATGCCAGCCAGCCTCACTCGTCGATTATAAAATATATTAATATGAGAGATTCATCCCTTCGAAAAGTTAGAAAGTCATTGAATTGAAAGAGACCACGATTTTCATTAGCGTTATACAAAGCGTTTTTTTCTGTTTGAAATACACGAATACCCATCTATTGCCCGAGAATCGGAATGCTTGCGGTGTTAAAAAGTTAGCAACTTTGTTTGATCAAAGTATAAAAGTTTTTATGAAAAAACAATGTTTTTTTGTTTTTGTTTTTAATAATTCTTTAGAGGGATGCACATCAAAAAATTTAGAATTGAATAGCTCGTTGAATCATGCTGTGTTTGTTTTTAGATTTAAATTTTTTTTTTATAGTACATCTAGTTTTGTCATTAACTGATAGCATAAGATCACAGAAAAGAATATTGTTTTAAATTCACTCAGTCAATTATGATAATATGGACTCGCATTTACCTCACACACACACACACACACACCTGTGCTGTGGTTCAATTTGAGTTTACATAAAGATTTTTTTTCAAAAAGTGTGTAATGCAATTTATCCTTTTGAAAAAGGTAAAATATAAATACAAAAAATGAATGGAATTCAAAAACGTATAAAATCAAATCGCTTATTTTTCCGACCTTTTTTTCACATTTCGATCAATCTTATTCCGCCCTCATTTTGACATCAAGCGGTGCGCTTACACATGCAACAGTATGTCCCTTTTTATATAACATCTTTTGCATATTTAATATACAGAATACAAAATCAGAAATAGAATGTGGTGAATTATTTATTCTTCTGAAAAATTACTCTCGCTCGAATGATTGGGTACGCACAGTAGATCAGTAGAGATAGTCTGGACACACATATACACATACATACAAGCCCACAAATACCACATTATAGTTATTCAATACGGTAGCAAAATATCCGGCACTGTTTTTGAATTCATCTGTGTGCTTTTATCTATGCAATTGACATATCATTTCACGCGCTGTCGCCTCTCAATAATTTTTGGTTACACGATTTACATCAACATCAGTCACAACATCATTTCTGTCGATTTGCTCTTTCACACGGATGCTAGACAACCATAGAGCATTAGACACGCTTCCCGCAGGTTGATGTGTAAAAAGGAAGCAAGGAGCATAGGCATAAAGCATACAAAAAAAAAAAAAAAAAAACAACAACGGGAAAATACAAGTAGAAAAAAAGAAAAAAAACTTTATACTAGTTACTCTTGAATTCATCTGTGTGCTTTTATCTATGCAATTGACATATCATTTCACGCGCTGTCGCCTCTCAATAATTTTTGGTTACACGATTTACATCAACATCAGTCACAACATCATTTCTGTCGATTTGCTCTTTCACACGGATGCTAGACAACCATAGAGCATTAGACACGCTTCCCGCAGGTTGATGTGTAAAAAGGAAGCAAGGAGCATAGGCATAAAGCATACAAAAAAAAAAAAAAAAAAATAACAACGAACGGGAAAATACAAGTAGAAAGAAAAAAAACTTTAATCTGTTCTCTGTATATGATGACAAAGAGATCAAATAGTAACGACGTTTGTTATTGAATGTTAGAAGTTGGAGAAAAAAAAGGAAATGCAAAAAAGGGATAAAATCTCGAATGAACTGTTCATTTGCTATTCAACAAATCTTCTGTTATCACACACACACACACACACACACACTCAATATTTGTTGATTTCGTTCTCCAAGAGCCGTATGCATACGTTCAAATGAATAAATCCTCCAAAAGCAATCACATTGAATGAAATTTTCCAGTTCTTTTCTCTTTATTATATTCTCATTCTCAAGTCTCAACAAATTTTGCATATATTGTGTATACGGTCACCAAATTCAGGGTGTAGTCTTGAGAAGAATAAAAGAAAAAAAAAAAATTTACGCTTCTGCTGTTTCCCAGTTTTTCACATCATCAAACCGAAATGACTCTAATTTGAATGGTATTGTGTGCGATGGTTTGAATGTATTGTGGCGTATGGCGGTAATATAGGGTATAGGTATGCACACACTGCACAATGCACACACAGTTCGTGTTCAATGAGAGATCTAAATAGAGGAAACTTAATAATCGGAAGCATCAACAGCAAAAAAAAAAAAAAAAAAAAAATAAGAAACGATGTAAACCTATTTACCGGCTATAAAAAGGGGTTGTAGCGATGAAATACAGGATGATGCGGTTAAATGAATTTTGATATTTATCGTTATTGTATTTGATTCTTAGTTGAATCATGAAATATGAGCACGTATGGATGTGAGAACTTCATAAATATTCGGAAACGATGGTATTCGGGTCTCTTTTTGAATGCATGGATTTAACAGAAATGAACCGAAAATTGCTTCTGGCAATTTAGAAACACAATACAATAAAATCTGGTGGTAAATTTAAATACTAAACGCTTATTATATCGTATACATGAAATCATTTACTGGATTTAAACGAATAATTAATTTGAATTAATTAATTATCGACATATTATTTGTTATTTTGATTGTTGTCATCAAATGATGATGCAATTAGTATTTCGTTCTCAAACAATTGTTTGACATAAATTGGATCAGGGATTGTTTCACATATATGTAGTTCCAGGCCAAACTGATTCATATAAGAACATTAAATAATACATACATAATAATTGAAATTTATTCAATATTTTGTTTATCAACTAATTGAGAAAATAAATAAGCCCTTTGGATCCCAAATCATAAGAAATATGAGAAGGTCAAATTATCACGTTTACAGTTTGGAATATTAAATGGAAATAAGAAAAGCAAAAAAAAAAATGGATTGAGTTGAAAAGTTTCAATTAAGTACAGATTATTCTAATTCGAAGCCGTAAAATTGTTCTGCGAATTATTTTAATTAATTCCCCTTTTCATATTCGTTGAATTATTAATTTGATCTGGTACTGGCGGTGTTGCTATTATCATGCATATTTCAGGAGCAAAGAGAAGGAGTAGATGAAAAAAGAGACAGAAAGAGGGGGAGAGAGAAAGAGAGAGAAAGAGTGAGAGAATGAGATTGAAGCATTTGTAAAACCAAATTTTCTATTGTTATTTGGTTGTTGGATATTTTGAAGAATGCAGAATGGAGAATCATATGGAATTATATGATACATCACAATAAAAAGGAATCATTTGCTCTTCAAACTTCAGATTAAAATTTTCATTTAATAGATTTTCACATCCAGGCAGCAAACTCTATTTATATATAAATCAAAATAACTAATTCAATCTCCCGTGAAGCATGCATATTATTTGTGAATTCAGTTTACTTTATTGTAATATCAATCGCTTAAATGTGGAATATCTTTCGGGTGAACTATTGACAGAGAAATGATCGTTGTAAGACATCGATTCAGCAATATTTTTCGTTTAATTGAGATTGAAACAAACAAATATCTTCCAAGGCCGCCAAATTTCTTTTTAAAGACAAACTGAATAAAAGATTTTAAATTCATATGCCTCTCGTATCACTCATGAATAAATCCGAATTTCAAATCGGTTGATAGCATAGATGAAATTTGACTTCAATTTATTTTATTTTATTTTTGTGTTAAAATTGGAACCCAAAAAACAGCTTTCCTTACTTCTATTTCTTAAATGTATATGGGAAAAGTTATTCTGTCTCAAGTTTTGATGGTAAAATTTAATGTGCCATAATTTGTTCAAAGCAAAATGATCCCAAGAACGATTTCACATTGTTCATACGTCGAATTGATATTAGATTCAAGTTAAAAATGAGCGAATGCGTCGAAAGAATTGAAATCACAAAAATAAGTAGAATAATTAAAATTGCAACGTAGAAAAGAAAAGTCCATTTAAATAAGCGAATTCAGAATCCAGTAGATTTGGATTAATCAAAAAAGAAATAATAATTTTTTTTCTTTTTTTTTCGAAGGCGGAGAATGATTTCCGTTTGAAGAAAACTATCTGCGATTTGTTGCAATACAAGCCATAGAAATTTCAAGTAGTTGACAATCCAAGTAGTTGCGTAGTTTTCACAACTGTTGTGATACGTAGCAAATGCTATGAATTTATATACGAAAATCATTGAAAAGACGATTGAACATTCCTACGAACGTGCTAAGAAGACATATGTGTCTAATGTGCGCGAGTATTTTCCCAAACTATAGTTTTTCTGTCCATTTAATGTGAGCGTATTTTTGATGGTGTATCCCATTGTACAATGTGCATTCTGCATGCACACAGGGTGACATATTGAAAAATACAATTTTTCAAGAAAACATTATATGAACGATCAAATGAATACTATTAACAATCGAATTCGTTGATTTACGAATTGCAAACATGAATAGATCATCATCATCATCCTGTGATTGAAACAGATGGACCATCTGTTTTAGTTCAACAATAAAATATAAACGATAGCCTCCATACACATTCACCATACTCACCAAGTACATGAATTTTGTGTATTCGAAAGCCACACATGATAACGGAAGAAAGCATGAAAAATATCGTCCTCTTCAAATAGAAACGGCACCAATGATTCTGCGCGCTTGTAAATAAAATGTTGTCTTATCATTTATGTTTCGATATCACACTGAATTCGTTTTCATTTGATATTTCTCTTTTTTTCTTCTTCTTCTTCTTCTTTTTCTTTCCGTTTTTACTTTTATATTCTTCCATTTGTTTTGTTGTGTGAGTTTCCTTTTGTTTTTACTATTAACCATTTGTAGCATTGATATGAAATAAGCGTATAATATATATCCCGTTTTAGTTCGGCTGCGCGCTCTAGTTGGACTATCAAATGAATGCCTGTTTGGAAAATGGACTGCGATTCGTTTGCACATACTATATGCAATGCGATTTGTATCATCAAAACGAATCCGTGTGTGGTCCTTGATGCTGTAATGATGATAGTATACATCAAATTTTTCTCAGTTTATCGTGTATAAATCTATGCATTTTCAATATGGAGTTCTTTTTCTGATTGTGTTCCGTTGTTTTTTCTTTTCTTTTTGAATTTACTCATCCGTTGTTTATTTTCATAAAAGTTGGCGTCAGTTTAGCTGGTAGATGTCAATGCTATTACCGTTGAATCTTTCACGTTCGTAGCTTCGAAGAAAAAAAAAATCTATGAAATCTACTTTTCTTTTCTTTTTTTTTTTGCTAGACATAAAACTGCCCAATGGAATATATGTATATTATCTTTTCGCCAAAACTGCAAGTTTTACTGTGTCGTATTGTCGCCTGTTTGGATTTTTCATAGCTTGTGAACTTCTGTTGTAGGCGTTTACCGACCGAAGGCGTGGTTAACATCTAAAGATATGAGAATTGCATCAAAATGCAAAAAAAAAAAAAAAATAGCGCAAATCCAATTTTTCTTTTTCATTCATTTGGTTAACTCTTTGTCGTTTGAATAATCTCTCCGTTTCTAGTTGAATTAAAAGAATTGTAGAAAAGAACGGATCTGATGCATTCGATCTTATTTTTCCTTAATCTACGAAAATAATTTCAAAATTTTTTTTTTTGAATTGAAAAAAAGCCGATTGAATCGGGATGCGTTTACTGAATGATTGAATGTAGCAACAATACAGACCAATCATACGAATCAATTATAATTATTACATTGTAACATATGGAATGACCAGAAGTAATATCAATGCGGTGTTGACTTATTTTAACAAAACTGTACCTAAATTATCTATTCATTTTTCGTTTAGGATAACAATGATTAAAAGCTATAATGGTTGAATTTGTTAAAACTGCTCCGAGGCACAATAAAACCGAAAAAAATACAACAACTGAGCCGATTAAATGGAAATTCACAGTACTTTTCTGATAGACACATCATTGTCCCTCAGTTCAGCTTTTTCAATTCAATCGAGCACTTGCCGAATTTGCAACTTTTGCTATATCTTTTGGCTGCATTCAAAATAACGCCAAGCTCAATCTATTTCCCATTGACTGTATACAATTGCCTTTAGCTCGTAATCGGCCTTTGTTTACAGTTTGATGTTGTTCCCGGTATATATTCTCTCTTGTTTTAAATTTTCGGCAAACTCAAAATATGGAAGAGAAGCGAAACAAAAATAACAAAAAAAAAAAAACAAAACAAAACAAACAAATAGAACGAATAGATGCAATCTCGCCAAATGAATGAGAGACCGTTCAAACAGATCGGTAGAAAAATTATTTTACTCAATGCAATCATCAGAGCGAACAAATGGGACGTTCTGTGAACCATGAATTGCTTGCATAATGAGTGCAAGGTGCTCTTTTTTCTGTTTTTTTCTCTCTCTCTCTCTGTCTCTTTTTTTCTTTTTTCATTGTTAATTCAAAATCAGACTATGTGTACTGACTTGATTCAATACGACCGACGATTATTTTCATGTTATTATTTTTTTTTTTTGTTTTTGCATTGGACCGTTTACATTTGTTGCAATTTTCTTATGGTCGCAATGGACATGGAATTTTTATTTATTTCGTTATAATGGAAAGAGGAAAATAAAGCAGATTCGAACCAGAAAACGTGAATTTCGTGATACAACAACAACAACAGATTTAATATTCGCCAATGATGAAGAGAATAACGATCTGTTACCATTTTTGTTTTGATTCAACTTTTTTTTAACATTCCATATGAAGCCAAACCATTTTTGATTTTTGTTTTTTTTTGTTTTTTTTTTTTTTTATTAATATCGACATATTGTATCTACGAGTTAAGACGGATAAATAATGTAAATCTTAATACATACGCGCTTCAATTGAGTGGACACTGGACACATATACCATTATCAAAATGTTGATATTGTCTGAAAAAAATTTAACATAAAAAAAGGCAAACGTATTGGCCATGGCCCATGGTAATGGGCTAAATCTTTTTATAAATATCGACATATTGTATCTACGAGTTAAGACGGATAAATAATGTAAATCTTAATACATACGCGCTTCAATTGAGTGGACACTGGACACATATACCATTATCAAAATGTTGATATTGTCTGAAAAAAATTTAACATAAAAAAAGGCAAACGTATTGGCCATGGCCCATGGTAATGGGCTAAATCTATTGAAATTTCGTCTGCCTTTTTTTCTTGGTTGACGGACTCTCAAAGGGTCAAACGGTTGTACAATTTGTGTGCGCAGAATTGACATTTTGTTTACACACAAATACTAATAAATGTGCCTTCAAAATGTATTTTTCGAAATCAAAAATTTTGACTCAAAATATAAGTTTTTTTATTTTATGAATTATTGCTCCACAATTAGGTTCCAACTCTATAAGCCGTTACCCTATCGGAGGAACATGATCATCACAACAAAAATATATTGAAACGATAAATGAATGAAAAAAAGAGTTGGAATTGACAATTTAAATTAGAATTTTTTTGTACAGATTTGACAAAATTGTGTAGAAAAATATCATTTCTGTGTACAAAGAAATTTGAACCGGATCTCAAACGTCAAACAATATTGGAACCGATGCAGTTATTTTAGTTTCGATTGAATGATCGGAAAAGGAAGAAAGAATACAATTGGATTGTTTTTTTTTTCAATTTGTTCTTTTCAAAGCCGCGCGCGAAAAAGTGTCCTTAAAATATTGTATAAAAAAAAAGAAAAGAAAAGAAATATATAATTCGTCATTCAATCGATATTGTTAAAAAGTATCAAAAAATTTGAAAAAAAAATCGCTCGTGTCGAAACACGAGCAAAAATGTGAAACTGAAATGAAGCCAAAGTATGCTCGATATAAAAGATGTATCCATATGACAAAATTCCGAATTCAGATGATCAAAAAGAATGTGTCGATCAAAATTCATTTGTTCTAAAATGTGCGTATGCATGACCGCATGATGAGTATTTCCTTTTTATTTTCAAGCATAGATTGCGAATAAAAGTAAACGAATGTATAAACAGGAATGACCGAAAAAATGTGTCATTGAATGATGATCAGATCGTCTCATTTGGATTCTTGTGTGATTGTTGATTTGGTTTGTGTATTCAATTATTCTAAATCGGAATGATGTGTCGTAGAGCGGAGCTTAAGTTCACATGCATTCACGGGATTCGTTATCGACCAAGCGCATTGATGTTGGATGCAGAAGTTCTCTTTTGTTTTTGTTTTTGTTGTATGTAGCTTCTGATTGATCTCTCAAGAGATTTACCGACACGCATTCATCAGACAAAACACTTTTGAACAACAAAACAATATTATGATAAAGGCGAAGAATGATCCATTGTTTTCGTCTGAATCAAATGATCGACATAATTAGGATAATCATTACATGATACTCATTAACAGATTCAATGAATTCGTATATGTCTGAATGGAACAATTACTATTTACGACCATTTCAATCACCTCAACCTACACAAGGCACGATAGAATAGGCCGTGCACAGTGCAAACCTGTATAGTGATTGTCTACATAAAAACGAAACCGTGTATAATAATGTATTAACATTTGCATATATTTATGAATATTTTGTCAGTGTCAGGGCCACAAATGCTTTGGTTCGTTGAAGCAACAGGCTCAAAATTGAAAAGTTATTTAAATACTGATAATTTCAATCGGAAAAAAATATTCCAAAATTGTTTTTATTTTTTAGCCGTAGCTCAATGTATCTTAATGGCCAAAGTTTGCATTTAAATGTGAATTTGATCGTGATTCCGTGTATAAAGTATTTGGCTCGTCTTCATAATTTGATATTTGACACAAAAAAAAAAACAATTTAAATGGTTCTATCATAGCAGGTCATTCTTGAAAATAACACGTAATTTAATCAAACAGTACACATATTAATTTAAGAGTCTTTTTTCAATTGAATATTAAACATTTACCCAAGACCAGTTTGACGGTGTGTAAAATATTTTCGTGTATTCGTAATACGGTTATGGGTTTTTTTTCCTGTGCATCCATAACACATGTATAAAACTTTCAATTTAAAGCTAAAATAAGCCATTAACAAGTCATTCAGAATTATGAAAAAGGAGCTTAACAATGATTATTATTCATCATTTGCGATTAAACATAAAGTTTAATTTCCTACATGTTTATTAGATTTTTATTTTTTTTAATTGCATCATTATAGTTATTCTAATCACATTGAAACTATGAATTTTTGGCTGGGATGAATTTTATCGTAAAGAAAGCATGTAATATGCACATTTTTTTCAATTATTTCAACAAAATCAATTGATTTTTCTTTTTTCCAAATTTTTTGGAAATTTCATGATTTCGCGCTCTGAAAAATTCAATTATTGTTCTCAAAAGAGACATTTGTAGCAAATCACACAAATCTGTCATTTTGAGAGAGTACACATGGAATCAAATGTATCTATCCATGTACAATTTCATGCTTTCTAAATATAAAACTGAAACAAATCTGTATTGAAAATGTCGATCGTGAAATTCGGACACAGAACATTTTTTTTTTGTTTTGTTTTTTTTTTTTTGACATATCGTGCGTACTAAACATGAATCCAAATATTTGTGTTTTGTCAACTAAAAAAACAACATACACTGCAAGTTTACATTTAAAAACTACTGTGTATAATCATTTACACTACCAATTATTTAGCTGTGAGAAATGTTGAGAATGTTTACTTTTGTAACGGTGATTCCATTGAAAGATAATAATTGAATGAGTCTTCACGCTGAAAAGTAACGCCAATAAATGGATAAAGGTAGCAAAGATTATTCAATTTAATCACAAACATCAAAGAACTTCAAAAAATAAAAAAAAAATAAATATCAAATATTCATAACATGTAATTTGTTTTCATCTTCTCCAAAGATTCCATTCAATATATTTTTTAATGTTCACTGTTCAAAGATAGTTGGTTTCTCTTTCGATCTGTCTTCGCCGACTATTTCTTTCTTTCTTTCTCTCTCTCTCTCTCTCTCTCTTTCTCTCTCTCTCTCTCGTTCTCTCTTTAGCGTCAACAACTGTTTGAATGTTTGAAAAAAATCAAACTAACGATTCCAACATGTATCCATTATATCCATGGAGCTAGGTAATTATGAACGGGCAAGTAACGAATAAGAAAAATGAAAAATGTAATAAGAATCACGTGTACAAGTCTAGCTACAAATTTTCGTTTTTGATTTTCGTTTTATGGTTTATGTTTACTGCATATTAATTAATTAAGCAGATACTTCAAGTTTATATTTTCTCTTTTTATATTTCATTTATTTTTATGGTATTTTTTTGTTTTTTTTTTTCATAGCGTACGTTTTTATTTCTTTGTTTGATAGGCGAATTATGGTAGCATTTACTTCAATTGAATTGAACTGAATGAGATATGTTAAAGATTTGTGCAAAATGGAATGAAGTCGATATATCGTTGATATTTATTTCCAATAAAACTGAATCTTACTCAATCAATGGCCAATGGCTTCGTGAAAGCAACTCATTGTCATGTCACAGACACTTCTGCCAAAAAAAAAAAGAAAAGAAAAATAGTAAGGAAATCGTTCAATCATCAATCAATTGAAAGTGATAATAATAATAATAAATGATTGAATGATTTATACTTGTTTGAGGACACGAACACTTTGAACGCATCGATTGGGTCGACGAATTATAGAAATCACACAATTTACATTCAAAGGTGTCAAGCTATTTTTATTTTGTTAAAACAAATGGCGGCACAAAAATTCGGTCAAAACGAAAATTCGACTTAAATTCGACTTCTGCTTTATTACAGTTTGCAGTTCGTTGGGATTGTGTGACATGAATGATAATAATGCATAAATGATAAGGAGTCAATATAGTTTGAATATTTTGATCCTATTCATGAACTCTTTTTATGGCTTCATTTTGGTGTTTTGAATGAATTTTTGAATGTAAAAGGCCCTTGGATTATCATCAAGTTAAGATACATTTGATTATTATTATCACAATATCGATTGATGTTTTCAAATTTTATAATATTCTGTTCTTTCATTTTACTTGGTTGAAAAAAAAAAAATATTAAACGTCATTCATAATTGTATACTGTGTGTATACATGTCTCATCGGCATAAAAATACTTAATAGCGTAGCAAGTGCCATGTGCAATGTGCATTGTGCATCTATATTGAGATAAACGGGCTGATAAATTTCATAGTCACAACAATGCTTCACTTGCGTTTTATCTTTAAACGATTTCAATGAATGGAATAAGAAGCAACAATAAAACGCTAACAATATTATTTAAAAACCAAAAAAAAAAAACAAAACAAAACAAAATTTTGTATTCGAAAAAAGCAAACGAACAATAACCAACAATAACAACAAAAATTTCATAGAAACTAAGTAAAAATACATAGCCGTTTTATTCTCTGGAAAAATGTTGCGTGTAGTGGCATTTTGCTGTTATTTTGGCATTATTTTTTTCTTTCCTTCATTCATTTTTATATTTGACAGCCACATTTTTTTCCACATTCAGGTGTAGCCTTTTTTCAATTTCATAAAAAAAAATATTCTTTTTCATTTTCTCTAACACGCATTTTAAACAAACAAATTTTTCTTTGTCTTTTAGTTGTGTATGTACCTTTAAATTTCACTACATTCTGCATTCGCATACAGAAACCCAAGTAACACAACATTTTATGTGTGACTTGAATGTACATTTTCTTCAATGATGCGATAGAATCGAAGCGTAAAAATATTAAACATGGAAAATACCTTTGCTGCTTGGGATCTCACCAAGCCACACAAAAAAAAAGAAAAAAAAAGAAGAAAAAACTGTATGAAACAATCACATTGTTTTCTTTTGGATGTTGAAGTCTTTTGTTTTAATTCGTTGATGCGTTCGCGCTTACAAGTACACACGCAATCATATGCTCATGCATAGCTGCTTCCACTAAAATGCCCATTTCAGATTTTATTCAAATATCATTTTAGTAAAAAAAAAAGAAAAAAATAAATAAATGAAAATGTTTCTATTATTCGCTAGGTTTTTCAGCCTGTTTTCGTTTGCATTCGTTCTATCAATTCATGGAACTATGGCCAGAAATAAATAGCAAGTATGCAGAGCATGCATCTTTGATTTCTCATCTCATACCATTTATATATTTCGTATGGGATTCCCACTAGAAATTTTATCTGGATCTAGTTGTGTGCAAAGACTCAAAACGTTATCGAATATAAATAAGGAAAATTGAAAAGACATCAAATGCATGATATCTGCGATAAATGTGGATAATATGAAGAGCCCAAAAGAAAAAAAAAAAAATAGAAATATAAATTAATAATAGAATTCGCTGAGCTTTGGATAGACTAGTATTTGAACAATGAAATTTATCTATTATTTGTTTTATGTATATGTTCATAAGGGGGGCAAAAAAAAAAAAACACAATTTCTTCGAAACTTTTCTTTTCTATGCGAACTGTTCTACATCACCGTTCGTTCTCATTTTATTTGCCCATATTTGGAATGTTTCTTTTTCTGTAATTTTTGTTTATTCATATCGAACCAAATACCAAAACTCATTTTTCAGTTTTTTTTCGGAATATGGAATGTAACACATGATCTGTTAGATGGATTATTATAAAGGTGTGATAATACAATTAATATGTACAAAAGAATGCACAATACACAGCAACTTATGATTGATTAAAAGGGGCTAGACAGGAAATCTAGTTTTGCCAATAAATAATTTATAATATATTGTCAAGGGGGAAAAGTACTAAAATAAAAATTCAATTCAGCTCTCTAAAGTTGAACGAAATTCGGAACTTGCCAGTTCGGAATCTGCTATATAGAGAAAGTAAACGCAAACAATTGCTTGATTTCAATAGTTCTAAGATCAAATTGAAATAGATGTGTATCGAGAAAAATTTCCCAAATTTAGACGAATCTGTCACTGTTCAAGTTTCAAAACATTAACATTATCTCTACTGAAATGAGCCAATCGAATCAAATTTTCCTATTGGCGGAATATAATCGAAATGCATACAATATGATGCACGGGCTAATAAAATAGCTAATACATACTTATAGCATTTATGCAAAAGATATTTTGTGTTTTATTTCATAATTTACATTTATTAGACGATGACAAAATGAGGAAAAAAGGAAAATAAAAAAAAGAAATGAAAACTCGGTTCATCGGCTGTGAAAAAAAAGATTTTGTAGACATGCATCGTCCTTTTGCGTACACACATGCAAATTGTAACGTAAATTTTATTTCATTATTTTCATTCAAATGAGAAACGTTCGTCACTTAATATGCCCGTTGTCAACTTCAACCGGTCCAATTTTTTTTTTCTTTTTTTTATTCTTTTGGCTTTAATATATATATATATATATTTAATATATTCACGATTTTCATGAAACATTTTTTTTTTTTTCAAGATCGTCACACTGCTGTTCGGTTGTTCTACTACGAATAAACTCATTTCATCAAATATTATTCCTGTATTATAATGGAATTGCGTTCAGTTTTTCCATAACTTTTTTTTTCTTGTATCTTTTTGAATTTTATGCATTCATTCATTCATCTTATCTTCGTATTATTCCCGTTCATCCTTGCTCATACCATTCACCGACTTCATTTCAATTTAGTAAAAGGCTACGTAACGCAATGAGTAAATATAAAATAAACCGCATCAAATGAGTCAGAGGGCTAAGCTCCAGGAGGTGTAGTAGCGATGTAAAAAAATTTTGTGCACTTCATTTATGCATCTCATATGCTCTTAAATTCTCATTCTAGCTCCTAAAATGTTATTATTTTATTTAAATGGAATTGAACATTGCCACCGAAATCGTTTCTACAGTTTTAAATTTAAGAATAACATTAATAAAAGAGAAAAGAAAAAAATGATAATAACAATAACAGAGAGTGACATCATCCAAATGCGAAAACCAGAGAAATGGAAAAATATATATATAACAAAACGCGTTCATATCACTTTATTGAAAATTATAATACAAAACGGAAAATAAAAAAAAATCGGCTCCATATTTCTCTCATCAAGTACTATGTATGAACAGGATATTTAATATTATTTAACATGAACAACAAAAAAAAATTTAATCAACATTTTCATCAAGTTTGTGTGCACATTTTTGAAGAGTATTTCCACCTGCGAAAATTTCATTATAAATACAAATAATATTTTCAATATTGCAGAAGTCAATTTTAAGTTGGATGTATATTTTGCAATGTTTTTTTACTATTGCTAATATTGTATTCCTTTGTGTTGAGTTTTATAAATTGAATCTCATTTCTCTACACCATGTTAACTGCATATTGAATACGTCGTAATGAATCTGTCTATTATTTACGAAAAAAAATGTTGCTATTTTTCATATTTTTGCCACCAATTTAGATAATAGATTGAAATAAAAATATCTGGTTCAGGCACATCATGAAAACCGAATAAGGGACTAAAAAAAAAAATCAAAAAACATAAATGGCACTGAGGGAGAGATTTTGCGAATCTTTAAACTTCAAACGTCATAAAATAACCGGAATTTACTATTTAGTTCTTAGTGTTTCATTGAATTAATGGACGAAATATTTTGACAAAATCAATAACGTTTGCTGTGACTAAAAGAAGTAGATTGGTTTCTATGAGAAATTTCCAGGATTTTATTAGGCTTATAACATTGTGGTCGTTGACATTAGAGAAGAGAAAAAAACAAACGAAAACCACATTTCTATTCGATCCGAGTATAATCTTATTTGAAACCTTTAGCTTTCATTCAAATTTCCACGAATTCGAGAATTAAGATTGAATTAGGAAATTAGAAATGTTCTATGTATTTTTTCTTTTGGTCTTTCTTTTGGTTTTTAGTTTTGCTGTCAACATTTTCAATTTTGTTGTACTGGATTTGTTTTGAGAACTCTGAACGTTAAACATATTATACTTCATGCTTCATATATTCATAGTTGCGTGCAATGTGTAGGCCATTTTATTTTCTGCATGGTCAATCAACTGAAAATATGTGTGTATTCACGTTGCTCCAAAGTCATGAAACGAAATGAGAGAGAAAAAACTAACAATTTGACTGAAGTGTACAAAATAATTTCGAGTATTTCGATAATAATTAAATACAAAAAAATCGCCATTGAATTTGAAAAAATATTATCCAATACAGAAATGGCCACATTTTTCTTTTCTTCATGAGCTATTAGTTTCTCAGTTTTTTATGATGAATTTCAATGAAACTTTTTTCAAATTATACATATACTTGTTAGATTGAATAATTGAGTCAATTGACTTTAAATTAAGTAGTTACTTGAACAAATATGTTTGTATTTTTGCGATTAAGCAATTTTTTCTTTTCATTTTCAATTATTGGTATTGACGATGATTTTCTGCTGGTTAAGTTTATCTGCACGATGAATTCTTTTAAATGGTTTTTATCATTAAGAAAACAGACAAAACACCGGATTTTGATTTCAGCAACAAATTTCATAGCTCTTCAATCTGTATTAAGATGGTTAAATATTTTCCATACAAAAACAAAAATATATAAATATTTGTCAATTTGAATGGCACAGATAGCAAATTTTCTACAAACTATCATTGAATGAGATGAAAAGCCACACATTAATTACTTCATTTAATCACAGATCAGAATATAAATCAATGTATAATCAGAATTTATTTCGAAAAAATTTTATACACCAAACTAAAATGTCAACTACAAATTATGGTCATCCGAATGCTCCAGCTGATTAGCATATTTCGCGAAAGTCATTAAATACATTTAATGGAAAGAGAGTCAAAGTAATCTTAAAAACTGCAAAACGTTTATTTCTTACCTGGCTGAGTTAGTCTTTTTCAAGTGGTTAATTTTATCATCAAGTGGTGCTATTAGACTGATAACGGTTAATTGCGACTTAATTTAAGTGGTTTGTTTTTTATAGACAAAATGGGATGTATAACATTGTTATATATTATAGAGAGAGCAATAAACGTAGAAAATATAGCGATAAATTCAACCAAATAAATCCCACAAACAGTGAATCAGCGAACAAGCTATTCACAATGTATGCATACATTGGATAATGATCCAAATGTTTTGTTCTTAATCATTACATGATTCCTGAAATATTTTCCTTTCTGTCTCTCTCTCTCTC
>GL501523.1:3641054-3672749 GCA_000149185.1 Mayetiola destructor | reverse complement strand
CGACAAACGACACGCATCATATTAGCCATGGGATAGAGGATATTTGCAATTGATACATAAAATTTGAATATAATTAACATTCATTAATCTGATACTCATTTATTAACTGAACCCACTCAAATGCCATAAAATTGAGAAAATTCGATGAAAGTGAAAAACGAGAAATTTTCCACAACACGCTTTTTATTTCTAGTATATTATATAAATACTTATTAATCATATTCATGGCTTCGCAAAAAAAAAAAGACCTGCAACAATTTTTAAACTGTATTGAATCAATGTTGTAGAGTTGAGTTGAATAGCAAAATGTTATTGACCAAAAACACTCTACATTCGATTGGCCTCAAACATTTTTTCAGCAAATCAAAATGGTTATGGGATCAGTTGAAGTTTGTATTCCACGTAAAAAAGTTTGTGTGTTAGCCGGAGATCATTTTTTTTTTTAAAATTTCATTTACACCGGCAAAAAAAAAGTATTTGGTTACTGACTCGATCAATTGGTCTGGAATGAATTGTGCATGAGTATAAATTATGCTGAATAAGTTCAAATTTTGATGAATTATAATAAATCAATATTTCATATTCCGTATGACGAATAAAGATTTGAAAATTAACTATTTTGTAGAGGAAAATTTGATGATCAAACAAAAATGTTGCTATTCAAAAAAAATCCTTGAAACAAAACGATATGCAATAATAAAAATCAAACAAAACAATTTTTATGGCCGTCTCTATTCAATGGTTTATTATTGTGACTTTGTTTATTTGATGCAATCGTTTTTAGCGATGTCTCGCATGTTGAACATTGATTTTGTCTCGCATTTTTTGCAACTTTTTACGAATTTTTCTTTTGTTTATTTCAAGAGCATACGTAGGTAAAAAGATGTTCTGTCAATTTTTCATTGCTAACATTGGAGACTGACGGGATTCATTGCTTAACGTTATTCAATTCACTTGATTTAAATGTCTAAGCTGCCGCCATCGAAGGGGGATGAAACTATTTATAGACTGATAAAAAATATGAGAAAATTATACAAAATAAACAAACAAACAAACATGTCCGTTGAACAATGAAGTGAAAATGAAATATTATATTTATATAAAAAAAAAAAGAAAAAAATTGTATGGAGTTTTTTTCCATTGGAAAGTACAATAGACATTCTGCAATTTATATCTATACTTACTCAACCAATGTGAAATGAGGCTAGTTAGTTGATATCAACTTCAACTGAATGATGAACGAACATTTTGACCACAAATTATTTATAACTAATGCGCGAATATATATTTTTACGATTTACGCTTTTCATCATCCCCACAAAATCATTTTTAGTGTATTTTATCAGACGGTTTAAGATGGTTTGCTAGTGGTTTTTGCGTTAAGCATTTAGCTGCTATCAGGGCACCTGTTCATTTATCAACCGAAACAGATAAGCAATTTGAGATTATATTCCGTACAAATGTAAATGTGTAAATGTGTTGTGTGGGTCGGTCCATTAAAAATGTTATGAAATTATTCGCACTATTTTCATTTTATCTCTTGAATAAAATAGACATTGAAAATACGAAAATGTGTGCAAAGATTACAGATGTAAATATTGAAATTAAATGCTACACCAAAGATATAGCAGTTTTTCTTGCCATTCAATAATAACAACAACAACAACAACAAAATCGCATGTTGAACTTCAAATAACGCTCGAACTGAATACGAAGCCATTATAATAAATGAATGCCATTCATTGACGGCATACTTTGTTAATCATGTAAATGTAATAATATAAATGTAATAATATACTAAATACATATAAAATAGGATGTGTCCCGTTTGCTGAACGGGCAACCGTTTTAAAATTTACCAACAACAAAAAAATAGTTTGTTGAAATTCAAAATGTTTTTCGCTTCGACAAATGAAACAAGTCTACTTCTTGAAGTCACCCGGTATATATATCAGATACTTATTAAAATTATTTCATTTCTACGTATATCACTTGTGTGAGCACTGAGGACAAACAAACAAAGTGGATATTTCATTTTCACCAAAAAAAAAAATCACTTTTACAATGCGATTAGTGAATGATCGCATATTTTTTTCCCCGCAAAAAGTACTGAAACATACATATATATACTTGGAATGCGTGACATTTGTAATGATACTTGGCGGAAGTAAGTGTATCCGTACATTTGATATGTCCACATAACCATTCTGTAGTACCACTACAGAAACATCAAATCATCAAATTTATGTATGAAATAAATCCAATTCATTTTGATTCGCTTGCGAAAATACTTATGCTTTTGCCGCCCTTAACGAAAATAATAACAATAACAGATATTCCTGCGGTGCAAATAACATTTTCTCTTGAATAAATGTTTTTTTTTCTTCTTCTTCTTTTTTTTTTCGTCAACTTTTCATCTTAGTTGGATTCGAGTGAGAATGCTGTTGATATATGAGTGTGTATCAGTCGTGAATGTTTTTGTCATTGTGCCGGATGAAAAACACTAAGACGATATATAATAAAATGTGAAACTTATGACTCCACTTGAATTCGAAAAATATCTGGATTTAATGTTATAATACAATTTTAACTAGTATTTTGTTATTTACTTGGAACAGAATTCATTAACTTCACACATCCATAAAGAGATTCATTTGAGATTATATTCTACTTTTTGCATTAGAACAGAACAGAACTGTATTCTGTTTTATATTATTATTATCCTTAATTTCGTTCAACAGAAACGTTCAACATTGGTCAAAGTTTCGTGATTATTTATAATAGGGTAAGCCAAGAGAATTTGACGAAATGGCGTCAAATTTTTTTCAGATTTTTTTTTTTGTTCTACAAAAATCAGTCACTTACTCGCAGTATTTGCTCCAGATGCAAATCTACCTGTCATTATATCTGTATTTTATCTGTTTCCGAAAATAAATGGAGAAAATCTATGATTTTGTCATTACATTTATAATCAGTGATTTGGATAAAATTGACAGATAGATTTTTGGTGATTTAAGAGTGTCAAAAAGAAAAAATTGCCATAGAGGCCTCGAACCTTGATTGTATGGAGTACACATTACACATTTTATTGAAGTATCGAATGGAAGCTATGTTAAAATGTATACTCATATGATCTAATACACGATCCCTATTTCTATGCCCAAAGACAAAAACCATCACATTCCCATATTGTCCTCAGAGTGTATTCAATATGCTCATCTCAGCAAACAAGATTTTCTTTTTTCAGAATCTTGAAAATATTTTAATAGGATTCAAATTTGGTAATTTATTAATTGGAAAAACGATAAAGTTAAATACAAACTGAAAATAAGGCCCAAATTATTTCGAATCCCATTGAATTGGTGATAAGTTTATTTATTTATTTAGTTTGAATTTATTGGCCATTTTAGAACTTTGCCATACAGAAATCAATTTATAGAATACCAAAATAAATTATATTATTTATTATCACGCCAATTTTCAAGCAATTGTTTTAATCTTGACTTTCGGCAAAGCCGTTTTTCCCCCTTTTTTCTTTTCTATTGCAACAAAATTCTTTCGAGTAAAAATTGTTTACTTCAAATATCTCCCAAAAAATGAACGAATAAATTTTTTTTTTTCAATAAGGCTATCGTATAATGGAAAATATACTCTACGTTTTATGCGTTGTGTGTATTGAAAAATGCTAATCACATAAAAATTTCATGGAATTCATAAAAAGAATTCTACAAAGCCAATGAATTGGTTTGTTTATTTGGGCATCAAATATGGAATAAGATTTGAAAATGATCATATGTGATGTACGTACAGTGGAAACGTATTTGAAAACATTCAAGTCAAGTTAAACCATGCATTGATAAACAAGAAAGAAACGATGTAGAATATTTTGATATTTTTATTGGTCAGTACAACCCCTCTATCATTTTACGTCGATTGCATACAAAACAATGTCCGATTTGCGAGTGAATGGCCATCAAATGTTTTCACAATAAAAATATCAACGAAACTTTTCCTCTTCAACATTTGAAAGACGAGAAAAAAAAACAAAAACAAAAAAAATAAAAATAAAAATAAAACTAAACCAAACAGAAACATAATAAAAAGGCTTTCTTCTCTGCTGGAAGCTGGGCTTAACAGTTTATACTGTACATTGATATTTGTTGGCGCTTAGTCTCTTTCGCGCAAACAAAAACACAAACACTTGAAAAGTTTTGAAGATCAAAATGATACGGTTGAATCTTTGCATCATTCATTTTTTTTTTTTTTTTTATTATTCGTTTATTCTTTTCTCCTTCATTTATTCATTGTGTGAAATGGACCGCAAGGAAAATATCACCGGACACTTAAAACATTGAATAGTAAAGACTTTCGGGCGGGAGGAATGTACAATGTACATTGATCAAAAATGGTTTATTTAAGTTCTGCGTACTTTTCTTTTTTTCTTTTTATTATTATTTTTATAGGCGCATTGCTAGCGGGATATTCAAGAGAATAAATAATCAAATATTATTGGTACTACTTAATTTCATATTCAATGGTGTGGTTTTGCAATCAATACGGGTGATCCATTTTCAATCTCATTCGAATGACCATCGTTAAGAAAAAGAAAAAAAATGACAATTGAAAATGAGTTTTCCTTTTGAATTATTCATCATGTTTTCGAAAAAGGAATTGAAATGTATTTTTTTTTTTTTTTTGTATTATTATTTCATTGTCGGTCGAAGACTGTATAAAATGCCATCGAAGACTTCAACTTGATGTAATGAGTATACGTATCATGTGCGCCTTCTAATATTTATTACAATTTGTTTGTTGTTTGGTCTTCATTCATCATTTGGTTTTTTGATTATTGTATTTTGATAATAACGTTTTCTGAACTTGAAATGCAAATTAAGGAATAACGTTATCGTTATGAGTGATTTATTATTTGACTTTGGAGCACTTTATCGAAAGGTAAAAAAACCAAACATTATGAAATTGAATGTAATTAAGGAAAGTGCGGAGCATCAAAAAAAAAAAAAAAAGAAATACTTTGACTTTATAGGGAAATCTTTACAGTTTGGCTATAATTCAGGGCCGCAAACGATACGAAATCCGTACGGAAAAATCCGGAAAATCGATACGACAAACGGAAACCTATGTATGGCCGTACATTTCCATTTGTATGCATACATTCGTACCGATTCTCCGATTTTTTCGTACGGATTTCGTATCATTTGTGGCCCTGCTATAATTTCCCTATCCAATGGTCCATATTAACGCGCTCGAAGAGCTCATGTAGCCTTTTCCATTATGCAGACGAGGAGATTTAAGTAAAGTCGTTGCTTTTTCATTTGAAATAATATTATTTCGAAATTCACTTCGGCTGATGAGCGAGTACTTCATCTTTGAATCCACTTGATGCCGATGATAATGGATGAATAATTAAATGCTTTGCTGTGTTCGATAGGAAATATATTTGTTTTCGAAAACATTGTATTATGTATTATTATCATTTTTATACCAAAAAACTAGTTCGATGTCTTTTAATATGCAATATTAATGCCAAATGTAACGAATATCCAAATAAAAAATATATGATAATCTTTATGAAAAAATCCGAAAAGGGCGTGTATTTTGTTGTGACAAACAAATCTGACATTCTGAACATTATTACCGAAATGATTTCTCTCACAAATACATTCTTTTAAATTGAATTCGAATTTTTGTTGAATGAAAATCGAATCTCGCAATATTCTCATTCTTCAACAATTGTACAGACAAAATAAATAAATAAAAATGTTTGTGTGATCAATTGTTGCATTTTTGAGACTTTAAATTCCAATCAAATTTTGTGAGAGAGCAAAGTGGTAGTAAAACATAGCGGAGCCAGCTGATTGCTGGTACTCTGTGAAAGATCCCACAATATGAGGAAATTCACAAGGAGATCAACTAATTCTATGAATTTGCTTTAGAATACCGGTACAGATTATATGAAAATGGAAAATATATATTGTAAGCCAAATATTTAATTCGCATCGCACCTGAATCATGTGTGCGATCCGTTGACAAGTTTTGGAAAAAGTTTATTTTTCTTCAGCACTCAACAATACGCCGTTTTTTTCTTTTTTTTTGCTTTTAATTCCGTTTCTTTTTTTCTTGTTCGTGTTTTTCGTATTTTCTTTGCCTTCTTAAGAGAAGTGTACACACTTATCAGAGAGAGAAAATATATACCGAATACTTTTTAGTAACTACTTGCCGAACAAATTGCATGACTGTGGGAAATGGAATTGAACGGTACACCAAACAATTCATATATATACATTATAATGCCTAACACCGTACACCGTATTTGCTCATTCTCAATGAGATTATTGTCGTTATGTATACACATTTTGCTTTATACGATTTTCATCGCGAGCGCATTATTCAAATCAGTTTCAGACAAAATTTGAATATTCTTCGAGGGATTATAGACAACCAAATATTTTTCTCTCGTTGAGAGCTTTTGTCGCCGTTCGTTAGACCATCATCTTTCTTTTCAATATTCAACAATATGATTCTTTTCTGCTGTTTGTGAACTGTTGTTGTTTCACTTTATTTTGTGTCTCTTTTTCGATCGTTGTGTGTTTGAAATGATACAGGTTCATCGGAGCCAAGACATGACATCCTGGCGGCAGTTGACAAAATAACGATTAAAATAACTTGAAAGCATAGCAACAATTCAATATCAAATGGGATTTATAACAAGTGTTTGTTTCACATCTAGTTCATCGAGTCTATTTGTTGCTACATACATTAGACGTATTTAAATCATACAGAATTTGGTCCAGTATTTGGTTCTTTCATTTGAAATATCTATTGTTTTATAGAAAATGTCACTCATAGCGGACATATGTTTATATTGTTCATTTAACCGCAATTTTTGTCCACCTCTGAAATGCGCCGAAATGAATAAAAAAAAAAAGGAAAGAAAAGAAAAGAAAAATCACCAAAAACAATAACAATACTTGAGTATTAAAATCGTTGAAGAGGCAAATTGAAATGAAAATAAAATAAAACATGGGGAAAAAATTTTTTAATTTGATTTTCGGTATTATTTGGTTTTTTGGTGATGATGGTTCAAAAAGAAGTCTCTTCGTGTGTATATTTTTCTTATAAATTGCCCATCATACAGTACAGAGTTATCAGAAGCAAAGTGGCAAAACAAGATTTGGATAATGAAATTTGAACTTTATGGAAATGTTCTTATTTCCTTTTTACTTATTACTCAGTGCGTTAAGCTCAATTCCATTTTGTAAACATTCGCATTCCCTAATTGAATTGAATTGAATGTAATCTGTAGGACATTTGAAAATTTGAAATTTGTTCATTCATAAATTTCAATTCAATATTGAGTTTTAATTTGTAAAATGCAGCTGAGAATTGATGCACAACTGCATTCAATTTTTTTTTCTTTTTGTTCCTTAATTTCAAGCAAATGTCCTTACGGTGCTAACAACGCCATCTCTTATTTAAACTTCGATAGCCCATACTTGAAATAAATGAACCGCATACAATAGTTCAGCTTCTTTAGATAGAGTTTCATCACTAAAAATTGATGTAATGATAATTTCGGACACAACATTATGTATTTCTTTCGCCACGTTAGAATTGACTTATAAAATGCGATTTATGGTTGTAAATACCATATAAAATACCTGCTAGAGAATTTATCAGACATGTGCTGTGTGCATGGTCTCAATAGAGGCTCAATCCACACAAAAAAAAAATGCTGATATCTATTGAGAAAAACATTGCCAACATTGAAAGTATTACATTAATTACGCCCCATTTAATTGAATGCTGTAATTTTTCCTTAAACCACACACATTAAACTTTCTTTTGTCACTGAATTGCGTGTGAAAAATTGTGTTTTATATGCGATATCCACTGGTATGTAAATGTTCAACAAATCTAACGATAAAATCACTGCGGAATGATATTTCAAGTCGTTGAACAAATTATTTTATAAAAATCTATTATTTTCTTTAATGTAAATGAATTAGACGACGGCGGCCCATAATGCAGGGTATTTTTTTTTCATATTTTTTTTTCGATTTCGACGGCATAATGGAGAAGTATTTCGTTATTATGGCTATTTATTTTATTCGATTTAGAGTTTCATTACATTTATTTAACTCAAATATCAACATACTTGACAATTAATCCTATTTTTTTTTCTCCCCATTTGACAGCCCATTATTTAAGTATAACAAATAATTATTATTTAATGAAATTTTTTCAGTTTCAGCAAACTACATAAGGTTGTTCGTAATAAAATGGAAGTTTAACGAATGGAAAAAAATGATTCTGTATCGAAAGGAAAAAAAACATTGGCGATTGCATTAATATTTGCATGAAAACCAAATAAAAGGACAAATCGTCGATTTAATAACATCCATGAAAAAGACCATGCTATAAACATAACAGTATTGAAAGATGATGAATTAGTCCATTCATTATAATTGTGATCTTGGATTAATTTTTTACACATTACGATTAAAAGATTCGCCAAATTCCAACAAATGGCAAAGCAATATTTGCACCTCATGTGTTGGTATAAGAAGAAATGAACACATTTCAAATAATGAGGAGATTTTGAAAAAAAAAAAAATTACGAAAACGACACAAAACCAAATCAATGGCAATTAAAAAAAAGTTAGATAAAGGTTCAAAGTCTTGTTTGAATTAGCATTGTTTAAACAGCCGATTAATTTATTTTTATTCTTCATTCTATTTTCTTTTTTTCTCTTTCTTTTCGCTCACGATGTAAGAGCAACATTGTGGATTTTACTGGATTTTAATATGATCCAATCGCTCCATCGTACTGTTAATACGTATGAAAATTCAATATTTAAATCTTAGCTGAAAAATTTCTATTTATTTCGGTGGTCACATTAAATTACGAAATAACACCATGTTGTGTTTGTTCTTAAATTAAATTGTTCTTATATATCGAAGTTATATTATCTCTTGAACAGTTGCAATGTACATAATTTCACTTTGATTATTTCCTTTGTTAATGTGCGAATAAATGAAAATATACGATTACCAAGTCATTATTTGAAAATACTCAACATCAGAATATTGTGGAAAAAAAAAAGATCAGAGAAAAGTTGTGTATGCCCAAGCAAAATATATTATATATATATAAAAAAAAAAAGAAGTACTTCCTAGGTAGTGAATAGCTTTCGAGAGAAAAAGACAAAAAATACATACTTTTAAGCCACTCAAGCAAAAAAAAAAAAAAGAAAAAGAAAAAGAGAATCATTATAAGGCCTTAAAAACTATTCCCACACTAGTTAACCATTAAAAATGTCTATATTTCTTTTTGGAACCCATTTGAACGGAGATTCGTATGTTTGATACCCTTCATCAAACTGGCTGTATGCCTTTTTAAGAGAATAATAATGATATTTTGTTTTGCTTGTGCATTGGATATGTCTTGTTTTCAGTTTCTATGGTTTGATTTGTTTTGGTCGTATTGTTATGTACACAATAATATGCGCTTTTATTGATACAAAAATAATAATATAAAAAAAAAAAAATTGTAGTTAATAATGAAGAGATATTACTAATGGTTTTGCGCGATCTTGATTTGCTCTCTTTCGGTTAACGAACGGCCTTATTGGCGGCAATGCAATTTTGTACACATTGGTTGTTTCTCGACGATTCACGTTTATATGTATTGTACTGTACTGTGAAAAGACTCGAAATGATCACATTCCTTATCAAATGAAAATATGATTTATTGTGAGAATTTTCACAAATTTTCCCAACTATCAATATAACGTTGTAACAAACAGAAATTAAATACCGATTGCATACTTTTGTCCATGTTCAAATGCACCAAATCAAGTTGCTTGAAAAACAAAAAACAACAACAACAACTACAACATATGAATCAGCTGAAATAAAATGTTATTAAGACTTTTAATATATTTTTTTTTTTATTAAATTATTTTCTTGTACTCACTCTAATGCTGGATTAGCACGCGAAAAGCATAGAAAAGGTTGCTGCTATTGATATACCTTTTCTAACATGCAATTGCAAAAGTGCATGTTGTTTTTGGAAGGTTTGTGTTGTGATCAGTCAGTTCAAAGTATTTTTTTTTTTGTGTGTGTGAATTATGTTTAGTTTTGTGGTCCAGTGTTCCCCACAAAAATGTTCTTTTTTTTTTTTGCTCTTCTCAAATTCCAAAAATGAAATGGAATTCATTTACCAAAAATATGACAACCAACTGATGAATGGAAATGCAATTTTAAAACCCATGGAGGACATGAAAAATAATCTCAATCATTATTGAAAATGAAAATTCATCGAGCGGTTACTATCATTAAAAGAATGAGTTATGTTGATTTTGCTACAGTTGCACTTCATACTTTTCAGTTGATTCTTCTTTTTCTATGGTCTTTGCACATTTTTTGTTTTTTGTTTTTGTTTTTTTTTTTTTCATTTGTTCTGATATTGTGCACAGTGTGCACAGGCTATGCCGTGTCGTCATGCATCAAGTACCATGACACTGGAACAACATCAGCCGCTTTTTCCTCTTATATTTATTGCAAATATTGTTTTTTTGTTTCTTTTTTCTCTCTAAATATTTTTGTACTCAGCAAACATGTGATGTTGTTGCCTTTTCTCTTCAGTATTTTTTTTTTTTTTCAACGCTTTTCAAATTAAACATTAACTCAACATGCAATTCAGCGATAAAATTAAACAAAAAAAATTATTCAAAGAAGGCAATAAAAGGTGGCTTACAAGGTTTCATTTCAATGTAAAATGTATACATGGCGTTTCGTTCTCGTTCTCGTTCTTTTCAATCCTCACCATACACTTTGGGTCTAGTTTGTGGATCTCACACTTTATATGATCTCAACAGCCTGTTTTTTTTTTAATATAGTTACTTGAATGTCCTATTACAGAAGGTGCGAAAATTCATGCACGCATTCAATATGTATATATTTTGCCTCCAACAACAGAAGTATAAATACCAACGACGAAAACTTTGTCGAATGTAACGGTCAAAATCAATAACGTATTTAATATTGAAAATATTTAATAAATCGTCATTTGGCTTTAAATTTAATTGATTCGTTAATAAGTATCCATAATAATTGAAATTTGCACATTGAAATTTTGTTCACACACACACAATGGCACCAATAAACGTTGTCGTGTGCAACAAATTTGAAAACCGGAACGCAACAATGGGGTCAGTCAAATGAATTTGATCAAATTCAACAAATTATAATGATAAATGTTACACACTCAACGGTGTCCTGTTTTGGTGCACCATGCATTCCAATTGTCATTTTGGATGGAATCATTCGTCACCAGAAAATAACCGAAACGATTGTTGATAGTGCATAGTCATCACCTGCTCTCTCATTAACGCGCCGTATAAGACAACGGCGAAATTTGTGTGCGGTTCTTATAAATATAATGTTGTGTAGTGTGTACTTATATATACAACAAAGGGTCCGGAATGACCGTTTCTTTTTTGATCGAATCAAGACCAGTGGTAGCTGTTAGCCGGTTTCTTCTTTTCTTAATTCTATCCATGTGCAATTGTCCATTCTTACACGGAAATAAAAAAAAAAAAAAATAGAAAAAAAAAAAAACAAGATAAAATGGAGAGTGTGTCGGGTGTAATTTCTTTATGATTTTCGTTATTCATTCTTTATCTACTTTAATTCTATGGGTTTTATCTTCATGCCTTTTTTTTTCGCTCTCTACTAGCCTCTAATTTGCTCTGTCGTTTGCTATCTTTTCGAATGGCCATGCTATACAAATGATGTAACCCCTCAATAAGTGATACCACTAATTTAAATAAATTGTATTAAATACTATGAAAATTACTTCACATACTGCAAAATGGAACACAATCATAAATGGAACACATAGCTTTGAAATGTCGATGGTTTTTTCTTTTTTTTTCTTTCTTTTTTTTTTGTTCATGCATTAAAAGAACAAAAAAAACAACAACAACAACAACAACGACAAAAACAATTCGTTTGAGATTAAGATCTCAAGAGGAATGGAAAAGCAGCTTTCAACTGATCAAGGTGTTGTGTGAGTCGGATATTATTTCAGTTAGAATTTGGAAAATGTAAATATATAATATAAATACAATATAATAAACTGGGATACATTAACGCAGTTATCGAATTTTGATGGAAACGCTTGCAGGATCTCTTAATACTACGATCGAACGATATTCATTGTTTGTGACCATTGTGCTATAGTAAATTAAATGTCATTTTTAACGTATTATACATTTATAAATGCGGCGAAACACATTTTATAAATAATTATTATTCCTATGTTAGCTACTTAAGCATGACCGTATAAAGAATTTACATAGCTATAGGTATATGTCATGATGTCAATGTTTCTTGATGCATTTTTATACATACATATATTTATATGATTTTGAATTAGTATTTTTTCCTATAATAATAATGTGTGCATTTGTGAAGCGTTTTTCTTTTTTATCATTTTTAATGCCCGTATGGTTTCAAAGTATAAATTAATTGTGAATACATTTGATAAAATTAAAAATATATCGATGTAAATTTTTCCATCAGATACGAGATAATAATCCAACCTATTTGGTTGGAAGTACCGCATAGTTTCGGGATCGATTGGTATCAAAAAACTTTGAAATCATATGAATTATTCGAAATTATTTATTCGTGAACAATTATTATGTTTCAATTTAAATGTAATTGTTAATTGTGTGAAAATGATCGAAAATAAAAACTAAAGTCTGAATATAATTGAATGTCTTTCGGGGTTTATATGCATTTTGAAAGATGGTAGTGGATAGTGTGATCTAACCTGTTTCATGAATGATACGGAATGAATGAAAAAAAAAAAAAACAAAAAAAAAAATAACTCCAAAAATTGTGAGTTGCATACGTTAATTTTATATTTATCAAACTATCCAAAAGCGAAATAAATACCAACACACAAATAATATGCGGCATGTACGATGTATGTAGCCATGAATTAACAATGAATTAAAAACAATCATTTATAGAATGAAATGAAGCAATAGCAACAACAAAATTAAAATGAATAAATTGTAAGTCGAATGGTTTCTAATTTAATTACCGTTTCTCCTATAGAACAAAGCGATTCAAAGATATTTGAAAACTGAAAACGGCAGCTCACCGACGCAAATAAACTTGAACAGAATACGAAAGCGATCTCGATTTTTTTTTACTTTTATTTTTTTTTTTACTTTTTTTATTTTCGAATGGTTAATATGTTGACTTTTGTTCGTTGTGGGCATAATTCGTCGACATTTTTTGACGTTTATGTGTATGTGATTGTTTGCATTCGGACATTTTGAAATTGTTTCTTTTCTTTTTTTTTCTTTTATTTTTTCGAATTTTGATTTTTTTTTTCTTCTTTCTGTTTCTTGTGCTGGTTTATTGTGTGCAATGATCGCTTCGTTGGATAGTAGCACATTGAATGTGATATGTACAATAAATCCAATTCAATTTCAATCAGACGATGTGTGTATGAAAATATTTGTGATCACAGGCGTTGAAAACAAAACATCCATATCAAACTAAATGACAGCAAGATATTCTTTTTCATTCGCTTCGATGATTTTTTCGAGCAAGTGAATTGGTAGGTGAAGGAATGTTCATGATCGAAAAAATTTCGCTTGCGTTTTTTTTTTTGTGTTTGAAAGCTTTTCATTTTTCTCTTCGTATCGAAGAGAAAGACCGCCAACAATGTTCATAAATACTAAGGTTTTTCTCACTTTAATTGTTTCCTAGTGAGTTTATCATCGTGCAATTAATATTCATAACAAAAAAAAAAACGAAGCAAAACAATAATGAGAGAAAACTAATAATAAAATCAAAAAAATATATATCGAATGAATAGGAATAGCGTTAATTTTCCTATAACTTTATAGATGAGTGCGAATCCATGCAATTACATCCAAATATTTTATGTTATCTGTCATTTGAAGAATTTATTCAAGATTATGGATTAAGCAAAAATTAATAGATAGATTGAAAAAAAAACAACAACAACAACAACAACAACGAACGAATGAATAGATTTACGACCGATAAAATTGGTAATTGAGTGTAGCTCAATTATGAGCCATCAGGCAAATTTTATATGTAGACGCGACGGCAACGAGAAAATTGATTCAATATATTCATAATGAAACCAATATAATAAAATGTTACGATGCTACGCATCTGGCTGCAGCTGATAACTGATTGATTGATAATACTAATGATTATTGTTATTGTTATTGTTATTATTTAGTAAAAATGAAATGAGCAAAAAAAAATATTAAAAATGTGCAACATATGATCGGAACAAAAGAAAAGAAAACTAATGTGTCAATATTAACCAATGAGTATGTACAGCGACGTATGATCAACGAACATTTTCACTGTTTATTATAACCGGTTTTCAGTCTACTACTGTTTTCTATCTTCATTTGTTATTATTATTTATTTTTTTTTTTTTTTTAATTTAATTTTCGTTTTGTATACACATGTGTGTGGTATTCAATTAGTTGAAATATCGAATAATCTAATTACTCTGTTCGATTGAATCATATTTGTGTTCGTTCAATGTTGTAGAATATTTCTTTTCATTTCAGTGGATCTTGTCGTGATCGATTAACTGCCCATACAAGTCTATAATGTGTTTAACAGGAAATTTAACAAATTAGAACATTTGTTGCACCGGCATGCAAAAAAAAAAGAGAAGGAGAAAGAAAAAAAAACAAACAAATTGAAATCGTTTGAAAAACTCATTGAGCTTGCCGGTTAAATGTAAATCTGGGCAAACATTGAATAGCATTACCTTTAATATTGATGATTATATTATTATATACGTTCTGTATGAATTGTGTACCATTAATTCAACTCTTCGAACAAATGAATAGTGATCGGTTGGATGTTAAATCATTTGAATGCATAAGTTAAACAAAGTATTGAAAGTATATGTATTATAGAAAAAAAAAAAAAAAAATTATACAATGCAAGAGGCACAAACATCAACAACTAATTACTAAAACAAACATATGTAAAACAATTGAATTTTTGCATAAAAAACTGTATAATTAATTTTTGTCTACTGTTTATTATTGGGAATTTATACTTTGTTGTTGGTGTTGTTGTTGATTTGTTTTGCAATGAAATCATTTGGCCATATAATATACGATCAATCAGTTAAAGTGTTAAAAACTATAATTTCAATATAATTTTTAACAAATTGAGTATCTGGCCGTACCGATTGAAATATGTTAATATTATCAATTCTGGACAGCGAAAACTTGTAACTTTTTTAAGACTACCGAAAATCCAATAATACAAATTTGAAAAAATAGTTTGGAAAACATATACGGATACATTTTCTACAGTTACAGAACATTACTTTATTTAATTTTTTTCTTCTTTTTATCTCTGATGAAACATTTTTGATGGATATGATGGGATGAATTGATATGAATTCATTTTTTTTAGTAAATTATATGTAATGAAAATACATTTGTCAGATATGTACACATCAGTTGATCGCGCTCAACTATTTTATTATTCATTTCATTCCTTATTCATTTGTAATAAATGTTCCGGAAAAGACCGATTAATGACACCAAAAAGGACATCTTTATAGGATCACATTGAAAACAAAGAAAATTTTAAGTTGATTATAGTTTAAAAAAAAAAAAAAAAGCAACACCAAATATAATATATTCGTTTCCTTCCCCTGTTTATTTGAATTTTCATTTAAATTTTGTTTAAAATTTGCTTAGTTGATGTTTTTTCGCACAGTTAATCTTTCCCTAGAACAACAAAGTTTCCAAAAACTGTGTAGAAAAATACCGATGAGAAGGTGCCGTATGTGTGCATATTTTTTTTTTTTTTTGGTTAAAGCGGTGTGGTTAGAGAGATGACTCATGGCTCATGATTTTGTTGAAAATTATGAATAAATTACATATTTTCGATTGCGTAACGTCAATAGCAGAAAGAATACTGTAAACGTTCATTGTTTTTACCGAAAACATAATGTTGATGAAACGCGCGTTTTTTTTCCTATTTATTTATTTATTTTTGCATTGTCAAACACGAATATTATCATCGCAGACTCAAACAACACAGGTGAAGAATATTTCGCTGGTTTTGTAGTTTTTGTATATTATTGCAATATAGTTTATTATTTGCACATAAATTGAAATTTTTAATTTTTACAATCATTGAATGTCATTGCTTCTTACTTTGAGCCGATGGATATAATTCATGATTTGATCATTTTCAACGTGACTTACAAGCAATTCAATTTTTTCAAATTCATTTCATTATCCAAAACGGACGAAACTACTTTCAAATTATTATCTAAATAAACGAATATTAAGGAATTTCCGGAACATTCTTCAATGCGCTTTAAATTTTTTCCCCAAAGAGCTTCGGGAAATTTACATTGAATTAGATTTTTTGGGCTTCGTTTCAATAAAAATACTTTGTTATTGTGATGTGCGATGGAAAACAGTTGTCATTTGATAGATTGCTGAATTAGGGTATTTGTATTAATAAACATAAAAATGTACCCGATATGCAGCTCCAATTGTCAAATCGTTAGATATTCATTGCGTCGAAACTAAATCAGTCACATTTGTCAGAAAATTTGCAGATTTCGAAATAATGCTTAGATCAGGAACATCAATAAATAAGAAGAAAACTCTAATTGCATACAATTAATTTCTTCGCTAGGTGAACATCAATCACGGGTTTGCTGGTTTTGTTTTATTCGCCTATTTTTTTTTTTTTTTCATTTCATCAGATAGATGATAACCTACGTTAAAAATGAATGATGGAAAATTCATAGAATGCTTTACGAGCACAAAGTTTTGCATTGTGTGTTGCGACTAATTTCAACGAACAATGTAAAATGTAGGTTCGTGTTTATTCTTTTTTTCTTTTCATTTCTTTGATTACAAATTACAATACTAGTTGTAGTGTCGGCCGCATTTCAATCTCATAATGAATAGATAGACTTTGGCGAGAACTATTGTGTGTGCGTTAATTGTCTACATCGGTAAGAGGCAACAAAAATTTATTTTTTTTTTTAATTTATTCAGCTTCAGTATTTTGCTATCGCAACATCATTTAGGAAGCTTATAATTAAATAATTATCTTCAACCAGAAATTATTTGCAAAGAATCTTTTCAGCCTACATTTCATTAAAGAATTTCCCCCCTCCCTCCCTCCCCCTGCCATGCTGTTTGCATTCCGTATTCCGAATTCCAAATTCCAAAGTTCCGAATATGAATACAATCTGTTAAATTGATTTCTTATGCTAACATTTCAATTTTGAAATTACCGGCTTTCTTGCAGAATAATGCAATTCATATCATGGCGATAATAGTTGGAATTAACATTCATCACAAATGGATTTTGTTTGGTTTGTTCCATCATTGAACCATAGAAAATGGATTATCTTAATTATTTTTTTTCGAACATTGCGCGCTTTAAAATTTTTTTGCCAAAAAGCTTGGGGAAATTTACATTGAATTAGTTTTTCTTGCTTGAGTTTTAATGTAAATATAGTACTTTATTATTGTGATGTGCGATGGAAAACAGTTGTCATTCGATAGATTGCTGAATTATGTGAGCAAGAATGAAAAAGTTAGTCAAACGATTCGCCAACGAGACAAAGGAAAATTCGTAATGATTTCATTACTTTTATCTCGCTTTCGCACACAAAACCACTACAATTCCATTTTTGAATCTTATATATATATATATATTTATATATATCTGTAGCCTCGAATCTAATAGAAACGTGCTTTTCGTTTCATTTCTTTAAATGGAATAAAACTTTATTAAATCTAATGTCGACGACCAAAATGTTACAAGTGAATTCTCAATTTTGGAACATGGTTTTTTTTCCATTATTTGCAACAATAATAATAATAATAAAAAACAACCAATCAAATGAAAAAAAAAAACGGTCTAAAAATGTCAAAAATGCCTGAATATTATCATGTTGGTGTGACTTCAATAAAATGTGCGACGTTTTATTTCCCCAAAAAATTTGACGAATCGTTCGCATTTCTCGACGGCACATTTCATTCTATTTCATTTTACAATCTGTTTTGATTTCGAATCTCGAAAAAACACACATTATCACCTCAGTATATCTGTTTTGATTTCGAATCTCGAAAAAACACACATTATCACCTCAGTATACGACGAACGACAACAACCAAATATCTAAACGGAGAAATGAACAGTTATTGTTTGATGGGCATAACATTGCGCATATATTCAGAAATATTTCCAGTGACAGTTGATGTTCTCGGTTCTCGTTCTTGTTCCGTTTCACATTTCAATTCGAAACATTTGTTCGAGTACAAAACTGTGAAACGAGATAAACAGATGTGCGTGTGTGTGTGTGTGTGTGTGTTCATCGAAGTGTAAGTATTTCTCGGTTCCGTAATCAAAAATGTTTTCAAAGTGGGAGAACTATGCTTGTGGGTGTGAAGGCGTTCACTTCTGCGCAACGATAAAACAATTTTTATGAGTACCGAAGCGAGACAGTTGTAGGTACCGACTTGAAATGGCTACAACAAATAGTTCAGATAACTGTTACAGATGTCGATAGTAGTTTTAACACACACATTTCATTTTATTAGTTGGATTTACAATAATAATAAGTGAATGTTCACCAAAAAAGTACGAGCAACACACATTTTGATGTGATTTGGCAGCATTTTCACAAATTATACACGAAGCTTTGTATTGCTTTATTTTTGGTTGGTTCTCTGTCGATTGTGTTGTTACAGTTTTGTTCTGATCAGACTGCCAACAAAAAGATTTGAATCAATTTGTAGTTGTTTTTAGGCAACATTTTGATCCCTTTTGTTATAATCGATTTTTGCAATTGATATAATCAACATTTGGAGCAATGGAATATTTTGCTTTTAATTCCTTTTATTTTGTCAACGAAAATTGCGCCCTGCAGCCTATTCATTTCAAATATTTTCTGAACAATAACTGAAATTACTAATGCAACTGTTATTGCTTTCTGATATTTCAAATAAACAAAAAACAAAAAAAAAAACAATAAAATGTCAATAATTAAAAGCAAATAATCGAAATTATTCAAATGATTGGCGCGAACTCGCAATACATAGATATATCCTTCTCTGTATTTATCACTTGAAGAAGAACTACGCTAACTACGGTCGATACGAGATAGTTACTTTTAAGTGAATTCAAATATCCCGGCATTTTCGTAGGTTCATTTGAGATTTTTTTTTGTTTTTTCTTTTCGTCTTATTTCTTTTCGTTGTGCGTTTACATTATGTTTTGTCTATAACACGCGGATTTACTTGTCATAAACGCTCCCGCATATTCAACATACTTAATACGAACGTGAACGTATTTGCGGTGAAATTATGTAAATTTTATTAGGAAAAACTTTATGTTGTCTCTCGGATGTTTCGCATACTTTTCGTTTCTGTTGTACAACCGCACACACACACACACACACACAGTCATACCATATAGTCTGATGAAAACTGAATGTAATTTTTTGTTTTTTGCATGCTTCATGTATAAGGTGGCCAAACATTTTTTTCGTTTTGGGATCAATTGAATCATGGACAAACCTTTTTACGATTACAATTTACAATTGAACATATTTCGAGTGGATTCGAATACAATGGAGCGTAAACACGATTCATTTGATGTGAACGCACATTGCGGTTCCTCATTTACATCGACAACGAATCAATATTCTTAGCCAGCTTAATAATTTTGATGCTATGATGCGATGTGGTTGATTTATCAGCTCATTCTTTATATTTACCTAAAGCATTTTGCCGAACAACAGAATTTAACTTTATTAGAAGTTTGATTCCGCCTCTCGTTCTTCTCTTGATTCGTGTCTTTTCTGTCAATTTTCCCATTTTTATTATAGAAATTGGAAATTACTATATATATATATATAGAAATACCAATGGAAAAGCTGTCGTGATTGTTCTCCTTCGGCGCTTTTGGGATAATTTTCCACTTTTCAACATGCAGATCTTTATTATCATTTTACACCAACAAATATCTTAGTTTTAAGAATTGAAACTCATGAATCGTTTACAATTCAGTTTGTTGAGTGAAATGAGCATAATTTTGAATCTGTTCAATTTGTTTGAGATTCGATAATATTTTTATCGTATCAATAAAATTGCGATTTACGAGAACATACAAATCATTAAGAAATTTGATTGCCCATTGACAAAAAAAAAAATAAAAATAAAATAAAACTCACAATTTATATATATATGACATCGTACATATTATCCACTTTATCACATTCGCCAATTGTAAACGCACATTAGTTCTGAACGTATAAAATACAAAACCGATAACCGATAACCGAAAATCCTTCTCGCCGATTTCTCGCCGCAATTCACCGTTTTCCTGTTTTGATTTTAGTTTCTGTTTACAATTTTAAATTTTTAATTTTGATGCTATTATTCTCTCTCTCTTGTCTCTCTTCAATCTCAGCTTATCAGGCACGGTGTTGTAGTAGCTGAGAATGCCTTTCAATCATTTTAATGAAGTATTTCGATCTATGTGATGCAGCGCCTGGGATTTCTTTCATCGAATAATGTTAGTTTTGATTTTGAATTAATTTATATTTTTTTTTTTTTTGCGAGAGTAGCTAACAAATGTTTAATGATATTCTCTCTCTCTCTCTCTCTCTCTCTCTCTCTCTCTCTCTCTCTCTCTCTCTCTCTCATTTTTTTCATCGGCTTAAGGCTTCGCGGTCGGTTTTGTGTGGATACATTATTTATGTGAAATAATGACTTGTTATTTGTTGCTCATGTGACACACATTTCTTTGTATTTGTGCATCTGTTTTTCCTTGCGCTGTTTAGATTGAATAGAATGAATATCATTTAATTTGCACATTTCATGCATTTTCCGTCTGACAGTGTGAATGTTATCAATATAAATCATTGAGTTTGGTTTGAAATTCCAACTCTTTTCTGGCATTTTTTGACATTGAATACAGAAGATTCAGAATTCCAATGTAAAATCAGTTTATTCGACCAGATATTCTTTTCTGACATTATTGCCTGATTTAATCGAATCAGATTTCCATCACTTTTTGCTATTTATAAATGAATAAAAGAGGCAAAAAATTCTTGAGGAATGAATTCGCACAATCACTTAGAATTTATCATTCATGGCAACTAAGCGGAAAATGCAAAAAGGATTGAAATGGAAAATGGACAACTTGAAAATGAAAATGTAAGTAAAACATATAACAAACAATTTTGGGCACACAAGGTTATCGATTTAACGGTTTAATTGCAGCGAGGATTCGGCAAGAACGATAACATTATGATATGTATTTGTTCTTGGTTCATTTGTTTGTTTGTTTCTATAATTTATAATAATAATAATAATGTTATTTTTGTTCCTTCGTTCATTCTTTTCAAGATTATAAACGATAGTAGTTGATATCATTAATCAGTACAATGAACTGGATCAAAGTTTAATACTTTCATTTTCATGTAAATTGAGTAACTGACATTCCGTTGATCATCATCAAAAGCCACGAATTTTTTTTCTTTCTTTTTGACAATGAATATATCGAGATGATTGCATGGTACGATAAACCATCTCATGCATGAATACTACTGTGAAACAAAATGAATGTAGAAAAAAAAAACAAATTGATTGAATGGGTATATGGTATATTTATACCCAGAAGGAGATACACGCGTATGGTTTCCACCAGAACAGCCGCCTATGAATCAATATATTCATTGCAATCATATTGAACTCATCGAAATCAAACTGATTTCATCACATTTGAAAAAAAAAAAGCTAACGAAGCAGTCCATAATTTGTATGTTATTGTTGAAGACATAATAGTCTAACAATACCATAGATTTATTCACAAATCTTCAATTCATATATAAAGGCATAAAAAATAAATAATTATATTGCCAATAGCTATTTGTTACAACTCTTGCATTTTCTTTTGTCAGTCTCGCGATTTTCCCAATATTATTCACATATCGGGTGTAAGCATAGAAAAAACCGGAATTTTTTTTGGCATAAAAAATGCGTTTATTTGAAAGACTTAGTATATAGTATAAATATATTATTCAAAATTTTCAAAACAGCTAAAGTTTGCGCTAACGTTATTGTGTATGGACTTAGAATAAATGCGATTATATATTGTCATTGTTGGTGACATCTTTTATCCAGAATTCCTAGTTTTTAATGCATCCATGCAATATCAATTCTTGAATGAGAGTTAAATACTAAAACAACAACAATAATAATAGTATTGGCATTTCTATTGTAAATGGTCATTTCATGGTTCATGCGTATGCTTGGCTACAATAGCTTTCATCATTGCTACACCATTTATGTCTATGGTGTCTACTGTCCGGCACGGAATTTTAGTTTTTCTAATCTCGTGCATTTCCACCGCTGTACACCATTATGTCGGAGTTTTCCGTTTTTGTAGAATTTTCACTTTGCATAGAGAAGATTTTTTTCGACACCTTAACGATTGAACCGAACATCAGGCCCAATGTAATGTCGTCATTTTAGGCGTTTTGTATATACATATATAATGATAATATTGAAATAAACATTACACATACATAATACGTAAAACATATCACACAAATAAAACATCATGATGTTGTTTGCATATTATTCGGTTTCATTTATCTATTCATCCAGGTATATCGGTATGTATATATATATATTTCAAACTGCACACTGCACATTCTACATTAGTGAGATTTTTAGGCAGCCAAAAATCAATTTTGCGCAATCAATGTTTATGGACACAATTGACAGATACTGAAACGCAAGAGACGAGATTATTTTCATTGACAGAAATTGACAGGAATATATGTATTTGTCTCACTTTCATTGGTTTAATGCTAATATAATCGGTGATGAGATGGATAAATGAATATAATAAATAATGAATTCAGGACTCCCTGTACCGAAGAACGGAAACGTACGTGGAGAATTGCAAAAAAATAATAATAATAATAATGACGATAAGTAATTGTAATGAATAAGAATGTTCTTTAACATTGTAAATTGTAAACTCTGATTATCAAATTGTGGATATGAACGAGAAAATTCTCTCTCTCTCTCTCTGTCTCTCTTTCATATAAGAATTGAGTGCTATAGTCCCCAAAGTCTACATTTAAAATTTAAATTTATTTCAAAGCAGTTGCTATGCATGAACAAAAATGAACCAAACTAAAACCATCGAAAACCAAAAAAAAAAAAAAATACAGTTCTAAGATGATGTAGCTAGCGCATTTAGATCACAACACATCATAAAATTTTATATTTATTACAAGAGCCCAGCTACTAGATAATCACATATATTTCCGTTTATTTATTTGTTTTGTCAAAACATTATTGGGATATACGTAAGCTGTTCGATTTCTTGTTAATGAGCATGCAAAACAAATAGCGACATCAGCCAATGCGGGGCAAACAAACAAAGAAAAAATTTACATGTATCCGTAAACTGAACATACGATAAAAACAATTTCCGTTCCATTTTGATATTCGATGTATTTAAATGATTTGACTGCCAAATAGTTCTCTGGAATAAATAGTTATTTTATTTGTCACCAAAACAACCTAGAGACATAACATTGCGCTGGATTAAATAATCTAATTTGGAAAAAAAAAACAAAAAAAAATTCACCAAAATATGTCCCCAATATGGTAATGTCAATTGTTGTTATCATCACTTATTTTTCATTTAAATCCATGAGATACTCCTTTCCTCGGTCGAATTATTTTCATTATGGGATTTTTAGTAAATTTCGTAACCGATCTTATTTGTTATGTCATTTTTGCTTTTTTAAGCATTTTGGTTTCATTTTCATTACGAAATAAATTTTTAAAGAATAAATTGTTGGCTGATACACATATGTGAAATGCCATCGTGCCACTTTGGTTGGTATTGATCTTGAAATATATAAAGAGATTTTGAAAAACTCATTAAGAAGTTTTTTTTATTTCAATTGTTGCTTTTGCTTTAAAACCATGGTGTTAAGAACAATAAAAGATAGAAATTAATAGATGGCATACAGAAAGAAAAGAATCCAAATAATGAAATATATAGAAACATAAAGAGAAAATAATGCATAGAAGCAACACGAATTTCGGAACCAAACATTTTCTCATTTTGCTGTTTTCCAATTCAGACATGTCTGACCAAAATAGATAGATTATAGAAATATGTATCGCGATGTCGAAACCGTTCGGGCTTTCTTGATAACGCATATCAGATAGACCTGAATTAATTGAAAAATAAAAATGAAATGGAAATGGTTAGTATTCTGTTGACCAACCAGCATACAAACTAAAAATGCACAAAATCAAAAACACATTTAACGCTGTACTGAAGTTTCAAATACTGCATATAAACATTAACCCAAATACAGACTTGGCGCTAGTGATGTCAAATTATCAATATGGGCTTTTGCATAATTTTATTTGAAAGAAATGCGAGAAATATAATCAACTAATCGAAACCGAAATAATATACATATATATACAATGTACACAGACGCTCTTGTGCGGCTGTTGACTGCTTTGCTCGAAAAAAAAAAAAAATAAAAAATATTATACGATTGTGTCTCCTTCATTTGGTTATTGTTTCTTTATCTTAATCGAAATACCATACAAATACATACATCAATTCTAGTAATTTTGCTTCAATAGAATCGTCTCACACAATAAATTTTGTCACATTCTCGCGGATTCATTTCAAAAAATAATCAAAGACTCATCCAAAAGGTGGACGAAAGCGAGTAAATATGATTGACAGGGCATATAAATTCCAACTAAAACTCAAAAGACCGAAAACTAATAATATTGGTTGCCCGTTGCTAGAGCATAGAATGATCTGAATAGGTTTTATTTTCATTCAGCATGTATTTTCTCTTTCTCTTACAATCGTAGCCAATTAAAGTTTGTACCATGCTATGAAGTCAAATGATTCATTGTCCACAGCGACAATAATACAGTGTTATTGTAATATGAACGAATAATTCGGTCTTTGGTTTAATGATACAAAACCAATTTATGGCCAGTGGGAACAAGCTAATAACATTATGGGCTATTCGAAATTCAATAAATGCAATTATGATATTGATAGGCTAATGTTCATACATTCAAAGCATATATGATGCTAATTGCCGCTAAAATCTGCAAAAATGCAAAATATACAGATTAAACTCATTCTAGTATCAGCAAAACCGACAAATAATCGTAAAAAAAAAAACCAAACTAAAACAGAAATAAACAAAATAAACTATTGCCAAACCGAAAAAAAAACGATTAATTGCAAGATAAATACTTATGATTTATAATTGACCTAAAATATTTATGCATATGCTTTGCGAAAAAAAAAAACAAAACAAAAATTCAATTTATTTGGCGTTAATGCTCATTAAAATGTCTGTTCAGTGTCCAGTATCCAGATCGAGCAAGTTATCAAGTTCAATGCTCTGACTGAATTAAAAACATCTCTTTTAAATATAAAATTTACACGCCATAACGAATCATCCATAACATATGTACTTTCTATTGCTATGATAAACCTGTATATATCATAGCTAAAGAATAATTGAGTATAAAATTTACATAAAGACAACATGATTGTCCTATTGCAATCGCTTGCTGTTTGCAAAATAATGGATGTGTATAAACTGATACTTTTGAAAAGGATAATAAATGAATTTTCAAATAGAATGTATATTTCAAATAAACGCATCAGCACATATTTACGGTTAAATGTATGTAATGGCATTTCTTTTTTTCGCCTCAAAATCATTATCATCCATTTGAGTTTGATCATTTTCATTGGAATTTAAATATAGTAAAACTAAAATATCAACATACACGCTCCGGTTTACCGAAATGTAAACACCACCATTCTGTAAACTGAAAATTCGATTCATTTTCCGGCTGTTTTACTGATGTCTTCAAAATAATGGCGTTCAGCGTAGATTTACAGTCGTAAACTCTTCCCTTTGCTTTTTCATTCATATTATTATGACTAAATCACGTTTTTCGCTCAAATTTGCTATTCAATTCGAGTCGAACGATATATAAACATAGTGATGACAGATTGTGTGATTTTCATTTTGTGTTTGTGATTGGTGCACACACAAACCATACCAAACAGTTGGTATAAAAAAAGAAAAAAAGAAAAAGAAAAAAAAAGAAAAGAAAAGAAAAGTCCTATGAGTGTTCGATGACATTGAAGTGAAATGCACGAACGAATATTTCCTGTCAAAGATTACCAAATGAGGAAGAAGTGGAGAATATTCATGTGTAACATGCGCATCAATTCAGCAAAGAAGAATATATATATTGAAGGGAGCTTTGAAGTTGGTGCCTCAACGGAGAAGTTGTACAAAACAAGCTATAGAATAAGTACGTATTTGCCAAAATATCATTGTGAACTGTTCGATTCAAAGCCACAAAAAAATATGTAGTGTATTATATTCAAAAACAGTCTCTCCAGCCACATCACACGTCGTCAAGGTAACAACGCCTGCGCCACATGAAAATACAGTTATACTTATACAAATGTAAATTGAATCGATAAAGTAAACCGTAAACACGACACATTCATAGGGATTGTGTATAGTGTGTATAGTAAATAATTTATTTTCAATTCAAATGTACGATACAGTAGGCACCTAGATATTTATTCAATTGTATTTGTGTATGCGTACGAGCAATAAATTATTATTAGTGTATAAGTTACTGATACCAATTAAATGCCACATATTATCACGTACACACCTCCAATTTCACATATTATACACACACTATTGAATATGGCTTCATATTTTTATGGGCTACCCATTTGATTATGGAACAATCAATGGAAAATAAGACTAATATTAAACTTTGCAACAATACACAACCAAATTTGGAATAGCTTTTTGAATTTTTGGAGACAGTTTTTTTATGCCGAACAGAGAAACATTTAATGAGACCTTCAGAAATTTGCTATCAATTAACTAACAACAATGCATCACATCAAATTTAAAATGCGAAAAATAAACTGAAAGGGAAATCCTTTTTCCCCCAAAGAAAAAAAAATAAAATGGTAACAACGTGAAAAATGTTTAGACACACGTGTAAAATGCTTGTCATTCTGTCACTATTATGAATTCGTGCAGATTTTATGAATGTGAACACAAAATTACACATAAATGTGCAGCACTTGTCCCCATAATATAAGTGTATGAGTTCAACGCATCTCGATTCACCATATGTAGCAAAAACAGGAAAATGTAAACTTGAAAAGAAAAGTAAAAAAAAAACAAAAAATTTAAAGTCAAAATTAGCATTCGAACGGTGTCTCGATGAATGTCGCGTATCAAAACATCATACGAAACGAAAGCGACAGAGAACAGTTGACGAATGTTCTATTGACAACCACCATTTTGAAATGTTGCATACAAATATTATTATCTGAGTTTTTTTTTCTTTTCAATGTGTACGGTGTACGGTCATAACTGTATTTTCCAGTGTTTTTGGAAATTCTCCGTTTATGTTTTTTGTTTTTGGGACTTCCTTTTTTTTTTGAAAAAGGAAGCGAATGAGTGAGTGAGAGATTTTACGAATTCATACACAGATCGCTGTTTCAAACTTCAAACAGACTAATTCTTACATTAATTGCAATAATAACTACTAACTAGGTGCTCGAAATTTTTTTTTGCCACTCGTTCATTAAGGATTTGAACGTTGAACACGAACTCATCTGATTATTTTGTATATAAAAGACCCTGTCAGCATAGTTTCGCCCTGAAAATGCAATGTCAATTTTCATTCTGTTCATTCGAAAGTATTTTCCGCATATAGCCGCATCAACCAAATGAATTACGACTGTAAAATATGCCGCAGACATTCAAGTATACATTTTGACTATCCAACAATAATAATAATAATAATAACGGAGGATTCTTCAAAAAATCGAAAACAGAAAGAATAGACTACTTAATAATATTCCATTTAGATTCTTTAATCTTATGTTTTATGCTATGGCTATGTTTTGTTGCGATTTTGATTTAATTTCTTAGTTTAAAACCACTTTTCAAGCTTATATGCTTTCATTTTATTTACACAATAGTTTGCAAAGTATTTGCACATGTTTCCCTGTTCGACACTCAATGATCAATGCATTGGCATGACACTACATTTTCATATTGTAAAAAGAAATTACCAAAAAAAAACAACAACAACAACATTGAAAATAGATTATTCAACGCTCAATTCCAGAACACACACACAAATTTCCAAAATGACGGAACTAACATACTTGAATCCATATCGTATATATATTTTAATGTAGATTTTCCAATTTTTGTGTATCTGCTGTATGTGTTCTGATTTTCTGTGAGTGTCTATCCTGCTAAAATTTTGTATGCAGTATGCATAACATGCTATCAGAATAGAAAGTGACTATATACCATATATATAATCGAGTTGGCAATGAAAGTGAAACAATGTTTTCGAATTTCCTCTGCACATAAATTTTATTAGTCAGCTAAAGGTCAGGTTACTCAATATTCTGTGCAACGCTAAATTTTTTTCTTTTTCATCTATTTACTTATTTTGTCGATTTCTTTCCACATTTTTTGAGCTGAGTGGCGAGAAAATACACTTGTGACGGGTATTTTTATATTCGACAGGATTTTTTTTTGGGTTACTTCGTAAGGCTCAGAGTTCAGCTCTGAACTGCATATTTTTTATGATAAATTCTGTACAATTTATTTTGTAATAATAATATTAAAAATAATTACGGCGGACTCCTAAAAAAAAATCAAAAACAAAAATGGATAATAAACGGAAATATTTCCTAAATAAAATAAGATAGATAAGTATCTATTATCTCATCTAGATACTATCGGAAGTAAAATACAAAAAATATGCTTCAAAAATTCGGAGGCAGCATTTTAATTTCAAATACGAATAACAACTTTGGTCTAACTGTGATTTCATCCAAATTTTTCTTTATTTCTGGTAGAATCACAAAAATCAGGTCTTCAAATACACAGATTCAAGTTCGAGTCTCTGTGGTAAATTTTCTTCTCCGCCTTGAATTTTTTTTTTTCAACCGTTTAACATTATATCGAGTGTTAATTAGACCCTTTTAATTGCGTGATGAAAGGTTTATACAACTCGTGGAATTGGTTAGCTCACGCGCAAAAGATAACCCAATGAATCTGAATCTTTATAATCGTCACGGTATAAAAATCACTTGAATTCAATTTTAAATAAATGTCACGTGTGTCTTTATCTAGTATCATTTTCTTATACTTATACATCAAGCGTATATTTGTGAAGAATACAAGTAATATACAAAAATTTAAGCCATACTGAATTATCCAAACTTATAATATATACTGATCTTAGCGACATTTAAGCGTCCATCACAATAAATCTAACACAATATTATAAATTTTTCGTTTCCCATTGTCTTTCGTCCATAAAAAACAAAACAAACGAAACTATCCGAACAAGAAAAGTTTTCGCCATTTATTGTTTAAAAATATATCGTTTTCTTAGCGCCACAAATCGGTAGCATTGCAAAATTATCTGTTTAAAATCCAAAGCAAATATTCGGGCATAAAAATAATTCAGATATTATACGTACCCTCTTGCAAATTGTTTTTTTTATTTTTTTTTTTGTCTCACCGTAAAGTGTGATTCCAGTTGCTGCATTGACTTTATATGATCACCGATATTAATTGAGATTTCTTGAAAAAAGGTTTAAACAATCTGGTTGGCGTAACGTTATTCCATTTTGTCGTGTTCGAATTTTCGCCGTTATCATTTTTCAATGTGTTAACACGGTATATTGATCAGTTAAGAGGAATACACACAACACACAAGTCTATCGTTTTAATTTTTGAATATAATTAATGAGATGAGCGACTAAATTAAGATCTTGCAATTTTTTCGTGCATTCAGCTTCTTTAAAATAATGTTGTGATTCGAATCAACGATGTGAAATCAGTTATTTAAACAAAAAAAATAAAAAACAAAAAATGTAATTCTGGTGCCATGGCATTTAGTTTTTAAGCACCCAGAATACACATTTGTGCATTTCATTTTATCAACCATACGATTTAAAATTGAAATACAGAATAGAATATGGCGTATCATCGAAAAAAACATTCAAGCAACAGGAATTCATTCAAATGCAATAAATGTACAATGTACACTCTTCACTTTTTCATGAAAGAGAAAATGAGATATCGAACGAGGTTAAATTATACGAAAATTCATTTTCAAATATTGCTATTTCCGACCTATCTCAGATCCAACTGTGAGCTAAGTTAGGTGTATATTGTTTTCAAATATCGAAATGAGATCTGTATGGTTTTTTTAACTTGTTTATAGGTCTAAAAATTGTATTTTTTATTTTATTTTATTTTATTTTTTTTTTTTTGAAATTGAGCAAATGAAATATATATCGCGCGCACACGCGAAACCGTATGAATGATCACAGATTGACAGACTGATCTAGAGAGCCTGTAACAAAAAGCAAAAACATTTAATGCACAAAATAATGCAAGTTGAATCTTTTGACGAATATTCGAAAATTATCTCAAACTAAAGCGGAAAAGCGAGTATGTAAGCAGACTGAAATGGGACGAATAGAAAAAAAAAAAAAAAGGCGATCAACAGGAATGTTGAAATGTTCACGTTCGAAATGGTAAATGAAATTCAGCTGTCTACCTTTTCGTCATCAATCAATTCAGAATATTGGCTACTGTTTTATATTTTGTGTTGTGCGTTGCATTGTGTGCTGTGTTTCGCTTTTTTCATTTTATTTTATTTTATTTTATTTTATTATATTTATTCTCGTTTCAATGCAACATGATTTCGCTTCTTAGGCTTATTTCATTATTTCTTTCAGAAAATAAAAAGAAAATCAAAGACGCTACGATCTTCTATAGCATGCAAAACATAAAATAATAGCAACAAGAGTAGAATCAAAGCGAAACGAGAATTAAATGAGGAGCACAAAAAAAAAGCGGAAGAATGGGCAATGGGCACAACAGAGTTGCATACGTATCATTTCAATTCTTTCATTTTATCATTCTCAATAAGCACTGTGCTGTGTGTTATTTTTTCAAATTTTACATTTAGTATTTCACAATAAAATTTCAAATGAAATTTCGACTAAATTTTCGAAATCAAAAATATCCTGAGCGAGGATGTGCTCTATGTCCAAGCGACAATTTTATTATTGAGATTTCTGAAATCCTAGAAATAACTGGCTTGGACACTTTTACTCTCATCTTTTCAATTATAATATAAATGAATTTGAAACAGTTCAAATTCATGTCTTTTTATTTTGTTTATTTAGCCGAGCGAGGATGTGCCCGAACGGCAATATTTTCATTCAGAAACTTCAGGAAAAACGAGCGAATAATTTTTATACAAGAATTTGAAAATATTTCGAGAACGAAAATCAGATTTTGTCTCGAATATATTTTCAGCTCGTATGGAAATTTTTTCTATTGGAACTTCTGGTGAACAAAAAAAAAAAGAACTGACTGAAAATATTGATTGAAGTCAAACA
>GL501523.1:3595239-3640919 GCA_000149185.1 Mayetiola destructor | reverse complement strand
AATTAGTAATAGACAAAAAAAAAAAAAAAAATACGTAACAAATATTAAATGCTCTCCTCATAAAAAAAATAAAAATAAAAATAAAAAATAAAAATAAAAAATAAAAGATAAAACATATAAAAATAAACCGAAGGAAACAAAGGCGAGCAAAGGCAGAGTGCAAAAAGCGACCAGAACGTTCACATACATTGCAAAGTTTTGGTTGAAAATAAAAAAAAAGCAGAAAAAAAAAGCTGCATATTAAACATCAAGTTGGCATCAACCATACTAAAATACCTTAGGCTATTTCCCTTCGGCCACTTTTGTCTGCTTCTTATCATTCTTTTGTTTTTAGTATCTTTAGTATTGAAAATGTACATGCTTGAATGCGCTGTGTATGAAATGTATATATAGTAACTGTATGTAAACGTGGACAAGTATCGCTGATGAGAATATTTATTGAAATGTGCTGGTGGCCAGAACAACCGTATGTTGATGTGGTGCTGTTGTTGTTGTTGTTTTTTTTTCTCCACAAAAGCGAAGCTTCGTCGTATAATGCTGCTTATGCAGTATGGTCAACGGACAGTAGCAGATTGTGTCATGTTTTGTTTTCACTTCTCTTTCATTGGTATCTTTTCTTCGAACTTCGAACACACACGAGTATAAGGTCGCGAGTCTTTTTAAACTTTTTTTTTTTGTTTTTTTTTTTATTTTTATAAGTAAAATTTGGTGTTTTCTCTTGAATTTAGTCCATGTGTCCAAAGTCCTAATATCAAATACACTGTCTACAGCATCTACCGGATTTGGTATTTTCATTTGAAATTATATGCATTGATTCGTCTGTCGATTTGTTGTCAATATTCCAAAGTATGCGATCAACGCACAAATATTTGTGTTAAAAATCGCAAATGAAATACTTCTTCGCATTTTGAATCGTTTTCTGTTTTTCCCTTTTCCGTCTTTCAGTTTTGTGTCATGTCACATCTTGTTATTCACTGATTTTTACGTTATTCTTGGCAATAATTTTCAAATGTCGTAAACGATTGGAAACTTAAAAGAAGTAAAAAAAAAAAAACAAAAACAAAAAAAAACAATGAACGAAACCTTAAATTGATTGATTTGGTGAATATACGCATTGAATTTTATCTGTATCATGCTATTGATGATGATCGTTCAATGTCATTTTTTCCCCAGTACAATTTTTTTTCGTTTGTTTGTTTGTTTGTTGTTGTTTTATATTTTATTCACAAAATTGTTTCGTTTGTTTCGTCTGCTGCAGTGTAGCTGTTTTCCATTGATTTTGTCCATTTGAATTACCGTGCCTAAATTTTGAAGAGGTCGCAATGCATCGAAAAGAGAAAAACGGGGACAATAACAAGATACAAGCACACTTTTTCCGCATCGCATAAAAGAAGAAGGAAGGATAAAAAAAAGAAAAAGAAGAAGAAGAAGAAGAAAAAAACCATGGAATAATGAATAAGCATATCGAAACGTTCAAAATATCAATGGAAAATTAAATCGTTGCATTTTGAATTCTTCTGAAACGTGCAGAAAAGACCAAGACCGGATGTTGATGTGCACGTTCATATTTATTTATTTGTTTTATGCCTTTTTTTTTCGATTCTCCATTCATTCTACTCGCTGCCACTTTTCTACTACTGTATCCATGTGTACACATATCTCTCTGTGTTTTGGTGTATATTTTACATCATTTCATTTCATTTCGGTTTTTTTCTTTTTTTTTTTTTTTATTCAACAATCAAATTTCAATCGATAATTGATTTTTGTTTTGGGTTCAAGTTGTTTAGTCGGCCCCCCAACGAACCCCGTTCGAATATGATTGAAATAAACAATGGAACGAGATGCCTTTGATGACTTTGAATAAATAAAAACAAAAAAAAATCCAAAAAAATTAAAACGATTGAGTATAACGTGAAATCAAACAAATATGTACAGAATTCGAATCGTTCCGGAATCACTGACAGGCACCACAATCGTAGTAATTCGCGTAAATTTAATGATAATTTTCCATTTGGGAGAATGTCAGGCTGCCGCTTCGGATCGTAGCATTGATTTTATTTTATTTTACGCAATAGATTATTATGAGTGTACTGGCGTACTTTTTGCCATATATTTTTGATATGGTATCTGATCGTGTATCATATAAAGATTGAACGACATAATAATAATCAGAAAGGTACCAAAATATAATAAACGTAAGAAAAATCATAGATTACATGTCTGAATTTGTAGAGAACGGATAGAATATCTGTACAAGGCAACGAAAAATGTACGTGTTACATGTACATTGTACCGCGCACATAAGATATAAATGGAAAAAATATGGGAAGTTATGCATATTGTGATGGCGTCGTTGACACACTACAACATTATAAATGGTGTTGTCAAAACATTTTCTCTCTGTCACTCTGCGTCTGACTCATCATTGCGATTCTTTTCTTTTTATTCCAATTTTTTTTTCGTTTTTCGTTTTTTTATTCTTTTACTCGTATTTCAATAGCAGCTTTCCTGTTTCTATACAATGATTTTCTCTTTATTTTATTTTCCGAAGGATAAATTGCTTCGTTTGCTCGACATCATATAGAGAACTTTGATCAGTTTGGATCAATTGGTTTCTTCAACCATATCACTATACAGATGTAAAGGAACGAAAAAATGCCTTTGGCCATATTCGTCAGTCACAATATATACATTAACTCGGAAAAAAATTTTTTGAATCCATCAGGCGCTGTTCACACAAAATACCGACATTCACGCAAAAATAAAAATATAGTGTTCTAGTTTGTTGATCGCGTTCAAAGTGTGGCATTTTTGAAAATGTATGTTTGGATGGTCCTCTCCAAATTCACATACAAAACATTTGATACACATGCTTGACTTATCATTGTTATCATTTCGAATTCATAAAGAAACTATTTTGAAGGATTTCTCTAACATCCTGCTTGATATTTCAAACAATCCTACACTTTGAGCATTATCACATCAATTCATTTATTTGTAATTAGCTTTGACGCGATTTCGTGAACAGAAAATTACAGTTAACAATCAAACCAATCGACTAAATTGAACAAATTTCAAGGATTTATTGTGAATCGAATTCTTTATTTTTGATTTGTTTAAGATGATTAATACATTAACAGCAATCAATAAAACTTTACATAATCCGTTATTTACAATTCAAATTCCATATGTTGAATTGTTGAGTGGAGAAAACTTTTTTTAACGTGGATTGATTATTGATTTTATTATTTGATGTAACCTAATTAAAATTTAAAATCAATCCAGAAAAATTCAGAACTATAATACGGACACATAACTGAAGTCATTGAACGATGTGACTCACTCACATATTACATGCAATTTTTCGAAGTTTAAGTTTGTATCGGAGCCTGAGTTTGAATCTCATAACAAGCACAAATATGCAAAGTATGAAGGCTATGAAATAAATGGTATTTTTTCTGTAATATTATGTGTGTGTGGCTTTTCATGTTCATGAACAGAGGAAATTGAACAACGAGGCACACAATCAATGACCGTACAACATCATTCAATCTAATGTAGTGAGAATAAAAATGGGCAGAAAAGAGTAAAATGCGTACACAATAGAAAAAGGTTTGATCATATCATTAATTTTACTATATAGACCCTAGACTGAAAGTCAACCAACAACAAAAACGCTAAAAATGTCGTTCAATTCGGCAGAAACAAAAAAAAAAAAAAGAATGAAATGAAATGCACCACCGGTCGTACAAAATACGAGTTACTTATGATGAAAATCGCCCCTTTGTCTGACATAATTAAACGACTTTAATATGTTGACGAAATATTCATTCATATAATCAATGGTTTTACTCTTGTCGACATCCTATAACAATAGTTATAAACTTAATTGTTGAAAAAATCTAAATCATTTGGAAAAAAAATTCTCAAAAATATATGATGCATCAGCGGTGCACAAAAAGAATATCAAACAACAACTCACACATGAAATAAACACAAAAGAATCCAAAGAATAAAATCCATTGGAAAATTAAGCGTCAACGCCTACAAATATAATTTATGATATGCTGTGTTGTGATCTTTTCGTTGTCACCGATTTTGTTCTCTTTGTTCGGTATTCTTTTATTTTAGTGATGTGTTGCCACATTTCAATGCATTCAATATGTTATTATTATTATTATTATCGGCGGTTAGTTAGCTTTGTATAATTTTTTTTTTTGAGTTGTGCATGTATAACGCGAATTGCTGTGGCTAATATGTCGCCTTATCTTTTTGATAAATCCGTTTATAATTTTTGTGTTCGGTCTTTTTTTTTTTTAAATTACTCATAAAACTATACGTACGTATTGTATTTTGTGTGTATATGATTCTATTGTCATAAATTGCATTCCAAATTCGAATATTATTTTTCACATTGTCATCTAACAATGCAGCACAGAACATATTTAGTGTCTGCATTGTGCGAATAGCTATTTGCTCAATTAGTAAAAACGCATTGAAGCCGCACGCAAACCATAAAACTCTGTAATAAACATATCTTCGATGTTTTATATGCGCGCGTGTCTGTGTGCTCGTCTTTTCTTTTTACATTTTTGTGCAGTTATGTTCGTGGGCTTTTGTCTGTCATTGTCCAAATAAATTACTAAAGATTCATAATCATTTTGTAATCCTGTTGAAACGTTTTTACACACCAAAAAAAAAAAAAGAATAGAATGTATGGCTGTCAATAATTTTGTATTGTTGTTTTGTATGATTGCAGTACTTTTCCTATGTATCTGAATAAAATTCAATGAATAATCAGAATATTCAATTGAATGAATAAAACATAATTTATCAGCAAATTCAAAAATAGCAAATTCGAAAACACAATCCAAACGCTATCAAGACATTATTAAAGTAAGCTATTTGCAAAATGAAAATGAAAATGAAATGCAATGTATATCAATGTTAACGGTGACAATGAAATTAAAGTCTCCGATCAGAATATAATTTGTATGAGGCTCATGCTATGAACTGCATCTAATAAAACGGTACCAGTTTTCTTATTATTATTATTATTATGATTGAATGAGTCAAATATGAAAATAAAGAAGAAGAAGAAACAATTGTTGAAAAAAAAAGGAAACTGATACAATATACATGTTACTAATATCATATTCCATAGTTTCCTCATTTTGTATTTGATCTCATTTGAGATTGTTTTAACGGTTACGCGAAGGCAACTACGAGAGGATATTGAATTAGAAGGGAGACACACATTCGGACCCATAAAATAGTTGTCTGTGAATTAAAATCATTGATATGAACTAATATTGTTTTATATTGTACATACCGGCAACACATTCATGCAAAACTCACTCGCTCTCTATTCTAGATGTGAAGAAAAAAAATAAAAAAAAAAATCAAAATAAAAATATGAAACAATATGAGAACGAACAAAATGGATCAGCTCATTTATTTATTATATCTACAATAGAAGCAATAAATATAATAATGAATTGCCTTTGTCACTAGTTTTCTATTATTGGCACGAGCGTCCACATGAACGCCTTGAACGTATTTCACATTCATAGATATTACATATGCATTTGAGGGTACTTTTTATTTTCATCTTTCATCGACGACAATCATTTTTCTGTTGCACTGTTTCATCTAACAGCGGCATTTATCACAACAATATAAATGAAATCGAACCATGATGTGATATTGAGTTGATATAGAAACGCTGGTGCAATTCATTCAAATTTTCCATCAATGGTTCCCATTGCAGATTTAGCAGCTTGTGTGTAGTAGCAATGTAAAGTTTCACCCATCAATAAATGACCAAAAATTCTCCCAATGCTCGAATGTCGAAATGAATGACTGATTTGAATTATTTTTTTTTTGTGAACTTTGACCTTTTTTATGTGTTATGGATGTGCGATGCATAATGTTGCAGTGCGTGTTTCAATTAAAATAAACTATGCCAAACTATCGGTTCATTTGCGTTCAGTTTCCGGTTGTGACAATATAATATCGCTTATTCACTCACTACTATTTTTTGAATATCCCATAACGAATTTGTTGATGATAGTGTCAATTGATGAATTTCTGTTTCACTGTTCATATACACAAAAATTATTTGATATATATTGTGCATTCGTTTGCTTATTGTAATGGTAAACATTCGATAAAATACATATTTAGGTTAAATCTTTGTGACTCATTCGTAATTATTCCCTCAACTCACGTTGCTCTTTAATCTCTTTTGGGTTATTACTTTTTATTTTATTCACAGAAAATAAATGTCATGATTTTGCAAGATAATTCGATTCACTCACCAAATCTAAAACCTAGTTAACCAAACAAATTTGTTTCCGAACGCAAAACCAAAAATACAAAACTAAACAAAAAAAAACATGAATTCTTTTCTGCATTATCTAGTGCTCATGTTCACGAAACAACCATTTTACAGTATTAAGTCTGACTAAAAAATCGATAAAGCTAAATAAAGACAGTCCAAATCATATCGTCTATAAACGAGAGGAACATATTTCGTATTTTTCGTTTTTTCTTTTCATTCACATGGTTTTGTTGAAAAAGTAATAGTAAAATACATTCATGTACATTGTACGCAATGTGTGTATACAGCGCAATGTGTATACAATTATATAAATATATATATACATCTATACATATATTGTTCTTAACCTCATCGAGATCGAAACGTCTTCCCCTTGCCAATCAATATTCTGACAAACGTTAGTTGAATACTAATTTTTTAAAAATTCATTGAAGCAACGTATTATCTTAGGTTGGTTTTTTTCTTTTTTCCTTTCTCTGATTGTGTGGTATGTATTTCTTGGTCTGTGAGTTCATTTTGCAACAACGAAAACGACGCCATCCATGGATAATACTTTGGTTTATTGGACTAAAGTTGTTTTATGTTGGCACCGTCTTCTCTTATTCGATAGTATATTTTCTATATTCTTTATGAATCCGAACCCAAAATTGAAGCCCAAACTAGACTTGAGCAATCAGAATATTCGATTAAAGTCTTTCGATTCTCACATCCAACACACATTACGTATAAAGTAATTAACTTCATCTAAAAAATAGAAAAAAAAAAATTATTTAAAAATAATATCTGAAACAATGTTTTAAGATTCAAGAGATGAAATTTGTGTGTTTGATGAGCTCATCATGGAAAAACTGCATTTAGAATTATATCTTATCAGACATCAATTTGCTCACACAATTACAAACCACTTTGGAACTTATTTTATCGGTTTTACTTTTCCACATCCACAAATATGCACAACAAATATATTTTCATTGTTCGTTTGATCCTTTGCCCTTATAATTCAAAAAAAAAAAAATCACCGTTAAAGTATTATTTTAGCATTGTCATAATGTATTTCTCATAGATTCAAATGCATAATAATAAATAATTTGAATAAATCACAAGTGCCAAAAAGATTGAACATCATAGATAACATTGATAAAATTGAACGATATGAAATTGTAGGAAATTTAGATGTACAAATGTTTCCATTGCTCATTCTCGCTCAGATCTATGTTATATGTTGAAATGCTCAGTAGCTTCACCCTGCTTTTTGTATGTCCACAAGTATTGTGTATTTTATTCCATTTTCCTATCTTTTCACTATCTTTTTTGTGATGTGTGATTTGGTGTGTGTTGTCGTTTGAATTTGATGTTTTCATTTCGACAAAATTCAAAGGATTTAAAAAATAAGAAGAAGGCGCTAAATGAGTGACACATCTCAACCATAATGATCAAATGGAAATCATATTAATACATTTAAATTGAGTGCAAAATAAAAGGGGTCGATTTGCCCTATCTATTCATTATAACGCGCTATAGCCGTATACATATTTTATACATACATATATATAAAAACCTTTTGTATCCATTGAATACCACACAATCATGATGAAATTGAAAATTCCTTGGAGACATTGATGAAGTTGTTCAATTTGAATACGAAACTAATGTGCGTTATTTTTGAATGAATTCTTAATTTTCAACGGGCTTAAAAGATATTTTGATTGCCGCTTTTCGAACAAAAGTTAAGATATTTTTTAGATGAACATATGGACCATTCTTTGTTGTTGATCACCATTAGATTTGAATATGCATTTGTTTTTTTTTCATCAACCAGCAGAAAATCATTTAATTCGTCATCTATTCACGGTATTAATTTAGATTATTATCACCATGTAAAATATAGAATACTGGAAGGTTTTGTACAATACAACAGTTCCCATATCTTAAGATATTATTTATATATGTTTCGATTATTATACTTTTGATACATTTTACAAAAACCCAAGAGTTAATCGTACTGTGCTGTGCGTAGTCCATAGTTAAAACTAACTAAATGAGAACAATAAATTTTTTTTTATTTATTTGAATAAATGAATTTGAATGAAACTTAGAGACGATCTTCAACGCCATGGAAATCGAACTCATTGTGTACTACTTGTCGTGTCTTTGTCAAATAATTTTGTGGTAAGGGACGGCGGCCCGCAACTGAATCCAATCCGTTTTGATAAAATTGCACGCGATGCATTGAAATCACGATTCCAATTCATTGAGTTTGTGACCTTGGCGTTATTACGCCGCATCGATTGATTCGGATTTCGAATCCCGTGTACATAATCGCATTTTAGATGCCATCAGATTTCGGTTCAAATGAATGTTTTCATACACGAACAATTGCATTTTACTTAAGTACTTTGAAAATTCATGGAAATTTTTTTTCCATCGAGTGATCGACATAAAAATCCATGATTAACAGCTTCATTATTGACTCGAACATATTTGGCCATTCATCTCAAAAAAAAATTGAGCGTCAGTAACTGCGGATGTCTTGTGTTTTTGCTCTCACCACATTTAAATCATTTCGGCACATTGAATCACTGATCTGTCGATCGAATTTATGGCGCATGTGCACTGAATTCTTCTGATTGTCTGATTTCCATGGACCGTTTATGTGAAATGTTGTGATGCCAAAAATTGGATAATGGACACGTCTTGCAAGAGTCTATCGATTGCAGCAAAAATAAATCTTCATCATGGTAAATGCTTCTCAATATCATTTTGATTGTAAACTGTATCATTTTGGCAACAGAGCCACCATTTACTTTGAAAACACAACCGCTCGCTCCAAATGAATTCAATGCAATATTGTTGATGCATAAATTTGGATACATTTCTGTTACTCATGTTCAGTAGCCGAATGATTTTTAAATTTCCAAAATTGATTAACTAAATTGTTGAAAAATGCATCAATTTGATCATGCGTCACAAATCATTAGACAATATTTAGTCATTCTTTGATATCGAGATTGATTCCGTTCGAGCCAAAAAGGGATGAAAATTCAGGAATCAATATTGAATTCATTATTAAACGCAGTTTGTCATGTATGTTTGTAATAGTGCGGGTGAACGCTGCAAGGTCAGTTACCTATAACGAACGGCACGTGACAAATCGTTCCAAATAGAAGAAACGGTTTGGTTTGCGTGATTGTGTACAGTGTACAGTGTACGAGACAGAGACTTCTATTTGGTCCATCTTAAATGAAAATTAATGAATATATGTTATGTAAATTTCATAAACAGCATGTTTTGTCGAAGAATAATCTAACTACGCTTAAAATCTTCCACACAACATAAAAAACACATTTGAAAATAAACTATTGAATTTCTATGGATCCAGTCGCGCGCCTATAAAGGACATACAAACAGCATATATGTATTGTTTACTCTTAATACGCTTCACGTTGTGGGTTAACTCATTCGATATTTCACAAATTTTTTAATTTTATGATGTTTCTTACTTTCAAAAGAACGATGTTCTTTTGTTATCGGCAAATATTCTTTTGAAATATAAATAAGCTTATTCAGCGGATCTGCAGACTTTCAATAGAAAAGGTGTAACTTTTGCTGGAAATATAAATGATAGACCGATTATATAGTTTGGCACCAAATCGACCAAAAGAAAATATGAAGTACATATTAGAGCCCATTAATTTAACATTCACAAGTATAACGTGCGTGCCGAAAATATATTACATTTTGAAGAATTTAAATCGCTGCACTTAAATTATATAATAACACAATTGTTTTGACCCATTGTCGTGTGTACATTTGTATGCAGTTAAATGCACAATGCACACAGACAAGGCTAGCTATATTCTTTAATAGGTTGAAGCACCGGATGACAGGTCAAAAACACAATTTTCATTTCTCAACTAAAAAAAAAAAAAATGGAAAAAATATGGCTAGTTCTTTTCACGTTTATATTTGATTACGGATATAATTTTTTTTTATGAATGTGTAGTGTAGTAGTATGGCGCATCGTGTATTTATTGGAAAAGAATTCATACCCTACAGCTGGTGCTTAATGATTTAGCGCCGAACAAATTTAATGAGCGCGTGATGATTGAAGATTTGCTTTGCAGTTTGTTGTTGAAAACATAAAATGTTTCTCGTGCGTTAATGGATCACATAATTTTCAATGTACACTTTGATACGTAGGTATAAATCCTGTTTCTACTTATGTCTCTTTTTTTTTTTGACTCTTAACGGGAGCACGAACTTTTGAAAATGTTTCAATTTCGTATAAATTATTCAGAGTATGATTTATTTTTTCTTCATTTAAAAAAAAATAAAAATACAAACTGTAAATGTATGCAAGTTGAGTGAAAGTATATATATAATATAATCCCATCGAGAACATTTTCTTAATGCGATTCAAACAAACAAACAAAAAAAAAAGACTGAAAAGGATAAAGGAAAATGCTACCTTATGATAGTACTTGAAAGGCGTAAATTCACACATAAATCGAAAACGATAATGTAATAATGGATCACGAATGATGAGAACTTGAAAGATAATATATACATATGAAATGAACGAAAGTAAATCGAATACAGCAAAAAATATACACTTTACGCCAAAATGATTTGAATTATGCGTATCGATGTAAAATGCTTATAAATATATGATACGACAAAAAACATTAAATTATAAGCTCAAAATATTAAAACAATATATATCACAGTTCAATCGGCCAAATATATATTCACAGAAGATATAAAGCCGTATACATAGACGTGTTTACACGTATTCTCTTACTGAATGTCTTTTTATGCATTGCATTTTCCTCAACCAGGGCATTCAAGTGATGAACAACTGATTTTCATACGGCAATCAATATTACTGTGTTCGTCTGAAAACTGTATCAATCGCATTATCCTTGTGTCAACTTATGAGTTTATATGATACTACAAAATGTTATCAACGGAATTTGCACAGTAAGAATGTTTGTGGTGCAGTGTGCAATAATAATTATTCAGATCTGCTTGTTGATAGAAATTGAGAATATGCACCATATCAAAGGAGTGTCTGCAATCTTTCAGAGAGACGCAGTATCAAGCCAAACAACACAAAACCCAAAAACATGTCGATGAGCGTCACTTTCATATGCGTACACCAGTGGTGTGCAAAACCAGATTTTCGCAGGGAGAAAATGAACAAAAACAGTGATGGAAAGCTGCCGATTTTTACTCAACGTTCATTTTCATTCACCGGAAAGGCATAACTCCTTTCAATTATTTATTTTTCTTCTTCTTTTTCAATTTCGTCCCTACTTTGAACGAATTTTTTAACAACTCTTAGTTTTTGATCAAACTAAAACTTTGGATCCAAACCCTAGATTCTTGACGTTTCTCATGATCCTCAAATTGTTCATTTATTTTTTTACAATATTTTTCTAAAAATTTTTAAATAATTTAAAATTTATTTATTTTTTTTGAATTTTCCGGAAAAATAAATGTTCCATATTATGATATTTCTTTCCGGATAAAATAGGGTAAATCGGTGTAGCATATTTGCGGCTGATTATGCTGAAAGAAGTAATCAATTTTTCAAATAATAAATAAAGATAAATTTTTGAATTAGATCCAATATTCAATACTTAGTATGTACGATGGCTTGAATATAATCGAATTTGTTTTACAAACCACGAAACACAGACCGATACAAAATGTTCATTGTATGTGAACTATAAGCATTATGCATACATTGTATATGTATATCATCAACTTTCTTGTTTCACTTGCATTGAATATAATTTATTTATTGCGAATTTTGTATTTGTGTGTACGATTTTGAAAACGACAATATCGCCAATATTATGAATCACTTTGCCATGATGACAGACTCCAATGATTCAACTATGTCAGCCCTGATTATTATGAGCGAGAGTATAATCGGACGCAATTCATGTTCAATGTTCAATGTTTCATATACAATATACATGTTTAATGTTACAATGCAAAATCTCAAACCCCTGTTTGTATGGTGGAGCATCAAATCTGCAACAAGCCTAATATTTGAACTAATCCACAGTTTGGTTGAAACACCTCACCCCAACAAATATTTAGTACTGAGTATGCTAACACATGCTGAATATATATTTGTAAAATATGAATAGAAATAGAAAGGACTTGCTAGAATAACTTCGTAAACGTGTACACGGTATACATGTTAAAAATGAAATTTGATGCCAAAAATATTTGAAATAAAAGTTTTTTCCCATTTCGAGCAAAAATATAATTTTCATTTTTTCGATTTGTGGCTGCCTACTGCCTACCATGTAATTGATGTCTTATAATCAAATCTCTTTTTTGTCACTTTCACTGAACTCGTGGTTTCGATTTGAGCGTAAATCCATTCGAGCATCACGTATTCAAATGAAAACGGGATGGATTTCTTCATTTTCATTTTGCATTTCAATGAATTCAATGCGCAATTTCAGTAAATTCGGAAATACTGTTGACATCTGAATGTTCAATTTTACTTTTATAATCTCACTTATTTATCACATCAGCAAGACTAAAATAAAATGGACAGCCTGAAAGTGTTGATGCGGAAGCAATCGAATTGGACATTATTGTCATCAAGTAAATTCAATATGAATGGCAAGATGTTGTTTATGCATCAATCGTACAAATGCATTTGGTCAGATAATATTGTTGCTCGCAATTTTTGTTTTCAGTTTTGATCATATTTTTGAATATATATAGCTTGTTGTTTTGTTCATTTTTTTTTCTTTCTTTTCCTTGATTTTTAGTGTTTATTGCTTGAATCATTCGTCGCGCTTGTTTCTTCAATGTTTTGTTAGAATATAAAGCGTTCTATCGTATAGGGGGTGATTCTATTTTTGATAAAATAAATTGTATGTATAGTCACAGGATCATCATTATTTTTTTTTTTTTATTTTTCTCGCTTTCCTTCGCATTTTTGTCTGGAACATTCATATTGACAACATACACATACAAAATGAAGAGACAAAAGTGGCAAGCACGATGTAGAGGGAATTTATACATATACAATATACACACATATACTATGCAGGGTGATTGGAAACAAAAAAACTCTGAATTTTTTTTTGGATGGATTTCCAAAAGTTGTTCGCCTTGTTTCAGAAAACACCCCTGTTCTGTTTGTACCACTGGTTATGAATGACCATATATATATATGTATATTACAAATATGTATGATTTGCGATTGATATTTGCGTAACATTGTCATCTCTTTTGCTTGTGCAAAAAAGAGAAAATATTAAAGTTTTTTTTATATCTATGACTGAAACCATTCCGATCGAATCATATCAAAAAGCGAATCGAATGCAATTATATTGTTCAAACTGATGTGACTTTAGGAAATATCTCATTTGTTTTTACTCAAAGTAATTTTGAAAAGGAAATTTAAAATATTTTAGCTTTGCTACAGCATAGCATAAACGTTTGTTTTCGGAAAAAAATATAAAGACGTTAGCACAATTGAAAATAATTTTATACTACTATAGTAGTGAATCGAAAAATGAAAATTGATATGAGATCGAACAAAACAAACATTCAAATAACGATTTTTCGCAAAAACACTTTCGAATACTTTGTTCCGAAATTTGCACTACATACTTTGCAATTCCAAATGTGCGAAGTGACCAATCATTATACACAGGGTGTATACTGTTTTCAATATATTTACATACAGTTAAAATACCAAAAATACCAGCCAATCGATCTGAATCCATGGATAAAATCTTTTCAAGATGTAATTTTTTTTTTTTTTGGAGAATTCAATTTATCGAAGCCATGATTGGAACATATGTACTGGTGCTATATATTGCAGATAGTACGAATACTGTTATCTTTCACTTGATCGCAACATTGGACTTTATCGATTTGTTCGAATTGATAAAATTTAATCATTGAATTTCATCGAAAGCATTAAACGAGGACTATCTACTCTTCAAATACTTATTTTTGTTTCAATTAAAAATAATAAATAATTTTTATTGTCGTAGGATTTAAGTAAACTTATTTTTATCGCACAATCTTCCAATGCTAACAACTACAAACTTCAGGTAAACCATATGAACCAATTCGATACAAACGCATTCTCACATTTTTTTTGCGTTTTATTTAATGTCAATGCAAACATTTTAGATGCTTCCTATCATATTTGATTGAAATACAATTTTGTGGATTAAAAAAAAGAATATTTGGTATTTCTGCCCATTTTTTGCTCACTATCGCTAAGAATGTTTTGATCAAAAAATCCTTTTAGAAAATGAAAATTAATTCATGACAAGTTTCATTGGAAAGGGAAAATTGAGGCAAAAAAAACCCGTACTGTTGTTCCGTCAATTTTAATTACGGATCAGTTTATGAATAGCCAAAATTTTCAGCGTGCGAAAAAAAGGTACGAGATACAATTTTAGGAAAACAAAAACATTTGACGAAACTCAAAATCGAAAATAAAGAGAAAAAAAATCGAATGGAAAATTCACATTGTTGCTCGACATATTAAACATTTAACAATTCAAAACGTGTTTGCCACTGGCAAAAATATATTTTTCCCAAAAGTGAATGATCTAACCTTTATTTTTCACTTCAACAATCCAAATAATTAGAATGCTTTTTTAGTTTTGAGTCATAAACATATTAACAATTATTTTGTTTGGGTACAGATATACTCATTGTACTGTTAGCCAGCATTGCTTACAATAAATTAAATAAAATAAACAATGTCAACTGGATAAATATAAGAATACATGGCAAAGCAATACATGTCTCTTTTGTCTAATAATATAATATTTCTAATTGTTTTGAATACAACATTCAGTAAAACTATTTTCAAATCGAATTTTTCGAACTGAAAAATTAAGAACAAATTTTCAATTGCAAACTAAATGGCTTCACTGTAGAAATGATTAAACATTAAGATGACCAAAATTCATGGATCAAGAGCATATAAACCGAAAGCAAAATAAAAATAACATACAAGCATTTAACAAAATTCGTTTGAAAATTTTGCCTTAAGGTATGATTAAACTTTTCTTTTTTACGGATGAATGGAACGGTTCGAGAAGAGAATTTACTTGAATTTCGGACTTGTATATAATTTCTGAATTTGAATCAATTTAACATTAATAAACTTAGCATAAAAATTTGAATTGCATCTCTCTAAAGTAAGTGAACAGTGGGCATTAAGTGAAAAAAAAAATTAATCGACGAAAAGAGGGAGAGAGTGAAAAATGAGAAGCCGAATTCGGAATACACACTATACATTTGACACGGACACATTTGAAGTGGTCAGAAGTTGATACGTGTGTGCATCGTCCATGAAAAGTTGGTTTTATAATGGTTACAATGATTACAATGGATACCAACAATGTAGATCAATACTCTATCTCTACTCAAAAACATTTTCATATAAATTGCAACCATTAAAACACTTGATCGTCGAGTGTATGAAAAAAAGGGAAACTTCATGGATAAGCGTATATACGTGTTCGATTTTAGAGGTGTTAAGTTGATTGCGCTATTCGCTGAAGAGCAAAACTAAAATACATTCAAGGGTTAATTAAGCAACCCTTATGCACACACACACACTGACTATAGTTCTGATGTTGTATTTATTTTTTTAACATTTTTTTTTTCTTCCCAAGATTGCGTTCCGTTTGAATTTTTATAAGGCTTAAGAGGTCCACTTCATCTTTTTACAATGCAATGGAATGAATATAAGTTAATCGAAATTGGGTTTTTATTTATTTTAATACCCTACGGCTATAAACACATTATTAGCTATTGAAATTCAATATTGACAAGTATGCTTATTAGTGAATTGAAACTAATTTGTGCTATTTAGCCCAGGACACTTGAGCTCTTTTTTATTTTCTCAATTTTTTTATTTTTAAACGATCAATTGGATTTTTTTTTTTTTTTTTGATAACATCTAAACATGACATAAATCGTACGTTATGTGTACCGTATTTGAACTTTTTTGTTTGCTTCCAGATTGAGAAATAGGTGGTCTTGATGTCTTCAGCTATCTTTCAAAAGTACATATAATGTAAATTTTTCATTTTTGTTAACATCACAAAACACTTTCATTTCATTCAATTGAAATCAGTTTATACGAATATCGAAAAATTTGACAACAGAAAATTGTTTTATAATACTCAGAAAACAGTTTGGCGAAAAACGACATTCAATGGAACCTACGTTCATTTGTATACGCATTTTAAGACAAAATGTAAATAAAGACACGTTTCCAAAATCATTTAACGTCACCATCAATTTGACACACGACCGAAAAATACGTTTGAATGTGATTAAAAAATGTCAGTAAATAAAGGATAAAATGAAAATAAACAAATATGTATACAATTTTAAAGAAAGAAACAGGGAAACTGTTTCAAAACAGTATGCATATACAAAGGAAAATAACGACAACATAGATCAAACGATGGCCTGGAAGCGTTATCATTCTTTTGCTCATAATGTTATTGTTATGGTTTCGGATTGTTTTTTTTTGTTTGTTTGTTTGTTTGTTGTATAAGTACTCACTGAATAATACTCATAAGGGCTGACAAAAGTACACTCCGGTTAATTTTGTGCAGTGTATAAATTTTCCATTTTTGATACAAAAGACCATGCAATCGGAAGAAAAATTCCAACCATTCAGAAATACTGAATATCAGGACAATTTCGGTTGCAAATTTATTTTCAAAATTAATAAAAAAAAAAAAAATTATTGAAATATTTTCCTCAACGTAGAACGAAAGAGAATCATCTAAATCATATCGATCAGGATAGTTTGAGATCGATCTGACCACTACAAGTTGGCCAAAAACTTGTCCAAACGGTGGACAGTGGACAAAGATGAAAAAACTGACTAAACCAAAAATAGTATGAACCTACGGTGCATAAAAACCTTAAATGTATAATATATTACCATTTCAGCTATGATGATTAATTATTATTTATTATAACTGTTATAAAATCAAGATCTTTCCATCAAAAAAAAAAAGAAAAAAAACATTTTGCAATGGAACCAATCAATGAAACGAATCATCTCGATCGCTGATCACATCAAATATAGTTGGATTGACATTCGCGCACACCTCTGAATGACATGTTTCGGATGAGTCATCATTACCCTACGTTTTTTATTCTTCTTCTTTTTTTTCTTCTTTTTTTTTCGTCGTCGAATACAAAACATACACACAAACAATTATAAACGCATTTAATGCCTCCCCTGATGTGCAACCAAATAAAAACCGTTTATCAAACTAAGATATACACGTTACAGAACCCAAAACTACAAAGAATAGCTAAATCCAATTTTCTGCACATGAAAACCGATTTTCGCCATGTGCATTTTATTTATTTCTCTAGTTTGGCTTTTTTCTTTTTGTTGTTTGTTATTTTCAAAAACGGTGAAAGTTTCAATTGATTTTATCCATGGCTATGAAATGCATAGTACAATAAATAATGCACACGCAGAGCACATCATTCAAAAAGTATAATACAACATCAGGACTGAAAATGGAGAGATTAAAAAAAAAAAAAAAAAAAAAAACCGGAAGCCAATAGTGAACATAGAGAGCAGTGTTCATCACCGTTACCAACTACTATATATACGACATCAAATGTAATTACCTTCATATTTAAACAAATGAATTGCACTAACACCCTTCAATTAAACCAATCATCTGATATATTGTCAATTGTTTGTCGTTCAATGACACATTGCTGTATGAAAAGAAATAGATCTTCAATTGAATGGAAGAAAGCTTCAGTTCTCTTTTTTTTTTTGTTTAATCTCGTTTGAAATGTTTCACTTGTTGGTCGGGTATTCATCCCGATTGCGTACAAATAAATGGGCGAATAACGCCAAACGATGCAAAACACCAAAATATATGTGCAAATTGTGTGTTTAGTGATGTCGAATGACAATGCGCGATTTGTGCGTATCATTGCAAAAGGTAAGCGGATCCATGATAAACAATACACTGTAAGCGGATCCATGAGATCACCGACAGTATGGAAGAAAAAAAACGAAAAAAGAGCCATTCAACAAGCTTTACGCACTAACAGAAGAAAGAAGAAAAAAAAAATACGGTACTGAAATAGAGGACATAATATAACGCCGAAATCGGTCCCCTGTGGTTGACGATATAATACGCAGCGGGTGACATGCATTTCATTCTATATGACGGATTAAGGAATAACATAAATGATTGATTGATACACACCAATGTGTATTTTATTTACGAACCTAGATTTGCTGTTTCACTGTACGCTGTACACATATCCAATTTCATTGTGAAAATTTCATATCGTTTTTTCAATCACATATACATATAGTATTGCACTATAGACTGTGTGCACTGTCCAACCCATTGAATGAATGTTAAATTAAATCGTCATTTATTAAAACTACAAAAGATATTTGCAATTATTTTGGTGTTTTCTTTTTTAAAATTAAATTAAATTAAACATCTATATTGTCTTCTTGGGTCTATAGATACCGAAAATTCTTGAAATGCTGCAACTAAATACAACTTGAATTAATTGTGAATATTCATAACAGAACAAAATAAGACTCACAGGATAATGGAAAAAGGATCCAATCAAATGAATTTGTGAATTTTCATATTCTGTAGGCTTTTCTAACGCAAGTCTATATATACTTCATATATATATATATATTTGTAGTCGCAATAATCAGCCGCAAGCAACACGCAAATCTCCTAATCGATAAGAATAACATAGGAGAATGAAATTGGAATGAATACAAGAGGAGTAAATTCAAATAGAAAATAAATAATTCGCCGGAGGCACATGATTTCGTTGATTAGTTGGTATTCATTGGAGAAGCATTGTCAAACAATTACTAGAAAGTGATTTTGAATGACTGTTTTTTTTTCTTTCTTTTTTTTTTTTTACTAAATCGAGTATACTTGGTATATACGACATACACAAACACAAGCACAACCACACATACCAAAACCAAACATACATAATCAGCCATTCAGTTTGGAAATGAGATTGAGGAAAGCTGCATACTGCATACAGCATCCAGTTGACTGAACAAGCGACACAATGGTTTTAAGTATGACCCAAAGGTATTATAAATATATGGGAACGGCAGCCGTATTCTCATCTCCTCCTCAGCAACACGGCAATAATTCCTTTTCTTTTTATTCAATAAAACGTATGGGAGATGATTTTGTGTCGTATATGTATAGGAAATACAATAATGATTAATTCAACAAAAAAAAAAAAATTTCGGTAATTTTCGGAAATGTTTGTTTCAGAATCATTGTTGATTTAAATTTCGTATAATGCATTCATTATCGAAATAAGATCAATTGACTGCTGTTGTCACCCAAATCAAAGACACTTTTAATTCTCAATTAGAAAAAATACAATCGTATGGAAATGACCTTTTAGAAGTCTAAAACTTTTCACATATAAAATATGAAAAATTTATCATAATGTGATTGAATGTATTGACAAAAACAAATCGAACAAAATTTTTTTTTTCCAGTTGATGCGATGATGCACCATCATCATTTTCTGCCTTTAAAAAAAAAAAAAAAATGGAATCGTTTTTGGGTACGGAAAACGGTGTGAAGATGTACACATGTATGTACAAAAGTTTAGATTCAGTCAATATTATTTTATTAACCAGCTAATACAATCCATCGAAACCGAAATTAGAATTCGTGTCACGTTTTGCACTAATCTATGTGCGCAGAAATGATAAACAATAAACTCACTCACATACTTTTGAGTTTTACGATGAATTTGTTATGAATTTGTTTGCCATAAGCATTGAACATTTAGCAGACATTCAAAACACTATGTATAATTATTTCGCAAGTTGTATGAGAATTATTTAAGCGCAAATTGATTCTGCTGGCTATATTGAGACAATCCCTTTTTCCCATTTTGTAATTGAATTGTATCTGGTATCCATTAATAACTATGATTTTCAAGCCTAATATTCTGTAATCATTCGTTGCCTATTGTATATCAATCCACAACAAGCATTTCCATTGCGATCGATTTCATTGAATTTGGACAAAACACCCAAATGACAACATTTTATCCAATATGAAAGAAACCGCTTTCTTATGGAAAAGTTCAATAAAAAGTTCTCTCTATTCCATATGACATTGGAAAATCATTTCTTTTGAAGGTTTTCTATTATTCCACCATTTTGAGATTTCAACATTTCATTTAAATCTTTCAACCAACGGAGATAAGGTATGAGCACTCTATTGGTCATTGTGAATATTAAACTTATATGAGTTTTGAAAATTCTGAAATTTTCCAGAAAGCTTTTACATTCACATAAAAACGCAGTCCATTATAATCAATTGTCATACATTCATCTCGAATACATTTTTTGAGTGGTGCAGATATGTTCAAGATTAGAAATAAAAAAAAGAGAATCGAAAATAATGTTCAATATTATAAATATTTTCCATTTTTCATATGTATTGTGATTTTCGAAATTGTGAATCGAGTGTTTCGTAAGAATAAATTTGAAAATCTATTCAGACTACCACTATAAATAGAACATATGGCCCATGAAACGATTACATTTGGGAAAAAATATCGAAATTAAATGGAAACTTACCGGAAGCTACAATATAATAATTCTACAAGTGAGGCGAAAATTAATTTATTAAAATACATTCGGTGGTGAAGTCATGACCAAAAACCCAAAATGAAAAAAAAAAAACAAAAAAAAAGCAATACGTGGAATCTGTCAAATTTTGATATTAACTGTACTTAGATGATGACGGATTAGTTACTTCGATTTAATATATACTTGATTAATGATTGGCAAGGGTGACGGTGGCATTTGCTAACAGTGCATGTCTCAACATTCCTGTTGAACGCTATTCACACGCATTCGGCCAGAACATTAGATCGTTTAATCGTATAATACGTCGGGGAGGATCGAAATACGGTTGACTTCATGAATGTTATACATCACTCTTTTTGTTTTGAACGGTTGAATGCCATTCTTTCCATTTGTGTCTATCTGTTGAACAGAGAGAGAGAGAGAGACAGAGTTTCAAATGAAACACATGGAGAATTGGTGAGGAATAGCTCATCCCTTATATCTCATAATGTGCACTCTTCACGAATCACTTTTTTTCTTCGGTCGTTGTGGTTAAATTTTTCTCACTAAATTATTTAAAACTATGATCTTCACAAAAATATAGATCAGTTGCCAAAGCGATAGTTACCTTAAAAAATATTTGTTTTTTTCTTCTTTGAAGGTGTTTTCCGTTTTACATTCGCCATTATCATTTGTCATCAATTAATAACATTTATCATTCTAGTAAACTATAGATATAATCTTTTAAAGTTACGCAAACTCAAAATTCATCGTTCAAAATCCATTGGCTGCGAAAATTTCGAAAGATGACATAAAGAATGAATGAAAAGTCATATACATACACATATATTTATACACATAATGTGTAAAATCTTTACAATCGATAAAACACTGCAAAGCTTATTCGACCTTTCAATGTTGAATTCAGTCATTTGACCAGAATTAACCATTGGTGGGTAGCACATCATCACTTTTGTCCCGATATATCTATCATTATTATTATTATTATTATTATACAAATATTGGGCTGACGTTGATGCTAAACAGACACACACGCATATATTCATTTTATCCTTTTCTACTGTTCACCAAACATTTAATATATGTACAATGTACAAAATATACAACCCGAATCAAATGTGCCGACGATATTTTTTTGTTTTTGTTTTTTTTTTTTTATTCATAATTCATTTTATCAATCGTTGAGTGAACAAGGCAAAGAGAAAAGAATACAGTAAACAATGTGCTATAGCATTGTGTTAATACTTAACTCATGGATCGTTATAGTATGCAATATGTACCGTTCCGTTTTTGTTTTTTTTTTTATTTTTTTTTATGTACGTGTCTGCGGTGATGAAGTTCGTATTGATGATTGGGTGATGGTGTTATAATCCTTTTGCAAGTCGGTCTTTTATATCCGTATAAATCTCATTGAATACTTTCTCTTCACGCTTCTTTTATGTAAAATGGTATGCGTTGCGCATTTGTTTCATTAAATCCCACTGTTTAAATATAAATATATGACTGTGAATGAATTGTGAACATAAATGGAAAAGGGTGGATTGTACACAATGGTTGATTTTGATTGTCCCTGATTTTTGAACTAGTCGCAAGTCGCTTGTTTATAATTTTTTGTTTTTTTTTTTGTCTCTTCTCATTGTATTCTTCAATTGTCTCCATTTGTCAATGGTTGTACCGAGCTGAAGATAGTTTATAGATACTTTCAATGATGAAGAAATTTTTTTCTTTTTTTTTGTCGAAATGAGCCTTAATATCTGCCTAACAAATGAAAAAAAAAACGAAGATAGAAATCGAGCAAGAAAATTAAATTCAAAATGAACTCGAGTAGAATTTTTTCGCTAACCAAAATGCGAAATGTTAAATGTCAATAAATGCCTTAATAAATATACGAATTAAAAGTTGCTCAGTTTTTTTCGAATCCATTCGATTGGTTGATTGACTGCTTTCTTTCGTAATAGCGATGCAAATACACTATTGCTGCTCTAAAACAACGTCTGAAAAACAAGATCTTGTGCGTTTTTCATTTTGAAATTCTTAGGAAAATGTTCATGGGACATTGCGTTACCAAACTATTTTTACCGGATTATTTTTTTTTCTTTTTAAATAAGAATAGCAATTTTGAATAACAACAATTGAAATCTATGGATTTCTTTGAATAGCAACGCACAAAGGCACGCTTATCCTTGAATCAATTCTAAAACTGATTTATCATTAACAATGGATCACCATTAAACTAGAATTTATTGACATTATTCACCTTTTCATTCATTGAATTTGATTTGGATAAAAATTGATGAACCCTGAACCGTCATACGATTTGTCAATAGCAACGACATTGATTGTCATCGATCGAAACCAACTCATACTGCTCAATAAATATCAAATCTCAATTCATAGATCAAATGATCCTGGGGGTTTTTTTTTAAAAATTTGATTATGCACATGAAACACGTAGACATATCACGTATGAGCATGTATTGAATTTTATCAATTATTTCTATCTATTTTCACTGTTAATTCAATGATGATTATAATCATCTATATCTAAGCTACAAAATTAATCATTTTCGATGTACATACATCATTTGCATGAACATTAACAATGGGTCTCTATGGGCGCTAACTCTATAAATTTCGTTAAATTAAAATAGAAAATAGAAAAATGATAATACAAATATTCATTTATTTGTGTCACTCTTACCATTCTGTGTCACTTTTCGTTCCTTTTTTTTTTGTGTCACTCTCCGTTTTGTGTCACTCTAACGAACAGTTAAATCGCAGTATTCTCGAAACTCGAAACCTCCAGATCACTGCAATCAATAAATTAGCAATCAATTTTCTCTTTTGACGAAATCGTTTATTTATCAATTGACTATGAGTGTTCTCCGTTTTACCAAAAAAAGTGTTGTTTATTTTTTATTTTTTTTTTCGTATTTTCGTACAATATTTCGGGAGCACTCGAGTAAAATAATGAAACATATATGTGTAATTTATGTATATCTCTTGAGCAACATATATTCAAATGGTAAAGGGTAATCAACATTCATCGATGTCATTTAAGTTGAATTTCTCTTTTTTATTTTGAGACTTAAACTTATTCAGTTATTTGTCTTAATATCGACGCATTTAAACGATACAAACCAGCACAAAACAGAATAATCATATTGGATCTTAAAAGCTGATAAGTGAATATACAATCACTGATGACACTTTGAATTATATTCTTTCTTCGTTTTTTTTTTTTCTTCTTGCAAACATATACAAAGTACCAGTCGAATTACAATAAATATCACGCATTGTCATGTCAGAATAGGAAGAAAAGGAGCGGACACACAAAATCAATGAATGACAAATGAACAATGACATAATAACATTTCGATTGACTTTTCATTATGTAAATATTTTTTTTTTTTTTTTTAGAATTTTATAATTAATGAACAAAAACAAAAAAATTAATGATATACGCACAGACGAGAACATAGACATAAGACATATGTTTGCATGCAGAATGCACAACGTACGTATACACATATAAAAATTCATACCAAATATGGGATATAGGCAAAAAAAAAAATAAAGCATATTGATCATACGGAATGAAGCCATTGGAATTTTTTTATTTTAACTCACATTGCGCATTGCGTTTTTTTTTGTGTGTGTCCCGCTACTTTTCCTATTGATTTTGTTCACTTTTGATGTAAGTTAATAATGTGTGATAAATATCATTGCTGCATAAATTTCCGGCAGAAGAAAATGAACGCGTGACCGAAAACAATAATTATGTCTTTTTGAGCTTCAAACCACACGTACTCAATCGAAAAAGAGAACGATAGGAAAACGTAGGTTATCTTATTGACAAAATGACACTACTTCATTGTTTTGATTACTATACTCATAACTCATAACTCATAACGCAGCATAGTTTTGCTACATACGGTTACTTAGCAAAGGTGCTGAGCTATTTCGATTTTCTGCAATTCTGGCATGCCACTAATTCAATGTATTCCTTTCTAGCCAACCGGGTACATACATTTTATGTTGTTCCATGAATAATGGATGAATCTGCAACCAATTTGCCGTAAAATGTGTCACAACAACGATGCACATATGCAGGTTTAAGTAAAATCTTTTATTTCAACAGTTGATGATGTTTGTTTGATGGTTTGAACTGTGAATTGTTTAAGTTAAGCAATCTTGCAAACGTAAACAAAAAATTGTAATTGAAAAATGAATCAGACACAGACACATTATTATAAATAATAGCTAGTGAAAAGTGCGTATCATTCCTACAATTTGAGAGTCGCTGTAATTTTTATTTTTATTTTTTTTTTATTTTGAAATGTCATCATTCGTTTCGTTTTGTATTGTATTCCTTCTCTTTTGCAGCTAATTTTCATATGATGCTCCTCATTCAAATGTTTCATCATCAAAGCAGCTGAAACAAACAAATAACATATGTAGTTATCCCGAGTGGGAGAAGTTATTGTCAATTCGTTTTTTTTTGTGGGGTTTTTCTTTCTTCATATCTTTTAGCTGTCGTTTTCCTTCTATATTTGCTATCTGTGTATATGTATGTGTGTGTGTGTGTGTGATTGTTACCTTCATTTTTCGCTGTTCATAAAATTCAAATCACGAAATAATATGATCGATTTGGTTGCCCTAATGATCAAAAATGTCTAGGCGTATCATTAATCTCGATCAACATTTATAGTTCATCTGAATTTGTAAGCACAGCTCCAATCAGTGTAGATCAGTAGGGGGGGGGGGGGGGGGTAGACCTCGGGAGTACTATGGCTTGGAAACCGCCGAGATTTGTTGAGATTTTTCGGCCTGATTTTTTTTTTTTGAGACAAGTGATGAATTTTTTCAAGAAAAGGCTCTTCTTTTTCGATCGAAAGTCAATTACATTTAGTGTAAAAAAAGAATTTCAAAATTTTCATGTACGATTGAATCTAGTGTAAAAAATAAAGAATTGTTTAAATTAGTATTTTAGTTTGTTTTTTTTTTTAAAAGGGTTGTCATTTTTTTTTTATGGGAAAGACCCCCCCTAAAAAATTTCGGTATGAGCATCCAATACCATATTTTGTGCTGTAAATATCGAATTATACACATTTCCCTTCAATTGTCATATTGTAACATAAAGATCAACAGCGATCGAATTTGTTTGTGATGAATAGACATGAACGATTTGATTTTTCAATTCTCAAGTTCATGACCGACCAAAACCGATTATCCGAATTGTTATCCCTATTGTCATTGTGTTGAAAAACAATATTCCAAACTGAATTTCTTCGTATTTAATTTCACGTTGCACAATGTACACACATTCAATATATATTCATTCGTAAATTTATGCATTTTGACGACAAATAAATTGCGTTCTATGTTTATTTGTTTGGGTTTTTGTCTGGAACTGATTTGCATATCCATATCAAATTTAGACACGTAACATGGCATTTGACCATACCAATATATAAAAAAAAACTAACAAATAATAATCGAAATATAAAAGATACAAGACCGGCTCTTTGTCTGTTAACGGGCATTTGTATGCTTTGAAAAATGAAATGAAAAGCGGAACCAACGGAAAAATTTTAAAATTAAATATATTGCCCGTTCATTCGAAATTGTACCAGGCCATCACGAAGGCATAAGAATATGCGCTATGATGCCGTATGCTAGTATAGAAATATCACATATGCTTGTATATTTGCGCGCGCAATATCATTTTGTGAATTTGCACGCGCAATTCCGAACGTTTCGTGAACCCATTCATTTACTATTTTTCACATCCAGCTCAATAATTTGATGTAAATAAAGACCTTTAAACTCAAAAATGGTTTTTGTGATTTGTGTGTTTTGATTACAATGGTTGATTGCTTGAAAGCTATGAAAAGCAACAATTGTTATCAGGAATCACGAAGAAACAAAAATAGCAAAACGATGAACAAATTTGTGAAAAAAAGAATAAGATAGAAACAACAAACATAGTACACCGAATATAGTAATGGACCTGTGGTGCATAACAGTTATGTACCACTGCATTCGAACCAATTGTGTAACCATTCACCAACAAATGTTGTAATACATAATAATAGGAGGAAGGGACGAAGGAATATGTCATATGAAATGCTGACAACGACACAAACTGTGGTGATGTGACGACGACGATGTGGTATCGTAAATATGTCACACCGAACAAGTGCGTAAAAGTTGAATTTAAAAGTTTATAATTTGAAACGAGCGAACGAAAACGTTCGAGGGGTAAGAAATCAAACATCGATTGTTAGCGCCGAGATCTGAAATCTTTTCGTTAAAATCGTTGCGTATTTTTATGGTATCAGGCGGTAGAGAAAATTCGATTGAAGGGCGTCCAAATTCGAAGGTGGTGAGAATGAATCAGTCACAACTGAGAACATTAAAAATGAGAAGAAAAAAAAAATATCAAAAAATGGTTTTTGTGGCCACACGTTTTGATGGTCTGGCATCGACATATGTCGGGAGCACCACTTTATCGTTGCAGTTTTTAACAGATATTTGGAACTTTTTTTTTTTTTCTTTGAGTGTGTGTTCAAAACGTTTAAGCCACTCTGTGGTTTTTTATGGTTTTACTGCTATTTATTGAAACAAAAACAAGATGACCGAACGAATTTTTTTTAAGAAAATACAATTCGAAGAAATAAAACTTATCACATATTTACAAGAAAGTCAGATATCGTTGACTATATTTTAATGACTACATTTGTGGTTGCGTTGTCAAAGATGGAACATAATATTTCATCTAACGTTAAGTTAATTTTGTTTGAATTTTGCTCAAATTTTGAATTCAAGCTCAATTTTCAATATCGTGCTTCGAAGTTGAATGGAAATTTACAAAGGAACCAAATTGAATTTGAGGGGCACAAATAAAACAAGGCAGTGAAAATGTGCTTTGAAAAAGCAAAAGAAAAAAAATAATAATATAAAGAATAGAAATGAAATTGGAAATACGTGTGAAGTTCAAAATTCAAAGGGAATCATTTCTCATGAGAATTTCAAGCAACAAAATCGAATTTTATTTCAGAATGAAATAATATTAAGACAGACACATGAATGTTATTCAACAATATTCTAGACACTGACTTACGCTAAATTACGCTGAATCTCAAAAATGTCATTAGTTTATTTTTGCTATGTGAAATATGAAATTCTGACATCTTGATTCAAAATAGTTGCAAAACCATACAAAATTATTAATGGTTGTTTATTAAAAAAAAATTTTTACTCAAATAAAAATATGCCTACAATTCTCAATTTAAATAAAGTAACCTTCTATTAGATAGAGCCATCATTTCGAATCATTTTGGGAGACTATCCCAAACATTTCATTTCAGATGAAAAATGGAAATAAATCGAACGGAAACATTTGCTTTACTTTGTTTTGGATATTTTTATTTGGTGTTTTGTTTTTTTATTTAGATCGCCACATCAATTTGTGGAGTTTGTTTCCTAGGAAATGTCTGGACACAAATGGCACAACTGTTAGATAAAAAAAAAATGAACAGAAAATAAACTCTCAAATGTTGCTCGAGGTGAGCAACACAAAATACTTAATGTACTGTAGTTTGAGCAGAAAACAGACCAAGAGGCACTTTGAATTTCATCAAATTTAAGTGACAATGAGTGTTTATTCGATCGTTCGATATAATAATGAAATGGCAAATGGAATGAAACATCCACTAATGCACAGTGCTATGCATGAGTCTATAGCATGTGTGTATTATACACTAAGTTATGCATTTAATATTAAACAATGACATGTATATGTAAAATACAGAAAAGGCTGCATATAACAACAAAATGTACAGAGGAAGAAGAAAATAAAAAAATAAAAAAATAAAAAAACGAACACATAAAATGGAGCAACATCAATAGAATAAAACCCATATCCATACTGATTTAAACGGCGCTATTTCCAAAATCCATAAAATATATTCATAAACACGCATCGAATTCATACAAACGGCCTATTTGTTTTTGTTTTTTTTTTTGCTCTTTCGTCGATGCCCAATTTCAGTCTATTTTGATTAATTCACGACTAACTAATGCACATTGAATTTTTGGAACTAAGCCCCATAAGCATGAATTAGTATTGCTATCGTCATTTTATTTTATCCAGCATTCAGTTGTTTGTTTGAAAATTGAAAGAATGTTTTTACATTTCATTTGATGATAACTCTCATCCTCCACAAAAATGACCTAAACAATGGTAAGTGCTTATCGAAAACAATAATAATCAAGGAGAAACCGAAAATGAAATGATTGAAAGTAATGCAATAGAAACATTTTGATGCTGCCAATTTCTTATATTTTTACACTCATATTTTCTTGTGTGTTCAATGTACAGTATACAGTGCACATGGGACACCGAAAGGAATATTCCATGTATTTTTTTTTTTTTTTTTTTGAATTCCTGCGGATGAAAACGGAAATGAAATGTAAATGTCAGCACAACAAAGTCCTTTGCTAATGAATATGTCGAAAAATTGATATTGGCCGTCTAAATGGGCCGTTTGAAAATTCCATTTCGGATTTGGCTGAAATGGACAAAATTTAAATGGAAAACATTATTTATAATATCAAAACGATTTTGATTACGTACGCAAAATGGTGCAAAAAAAAGAAAAAGAAACATCGATAATAATAATCAATAGACATGCATTCAGTGGTTTGAAAAGAAACAATTTCAATGCAGGAGATTTAATCTTTATCGATGCGTTCATCATTGTTTCACTATTCACTATATATATATATACAATATATATATATCGATGTCCTGTTAATTTGGCGAAACAAGTAGCATCTATTTAACCAAAAGTAGTCAATATTCTTTGATGACTTAGTAATATAATATCATTTTCAAATCAAACAAATAGATTCCAGAAGTATAAATCGAAAATGTGTGAAACATGTAGGGTGATTGTGTCCACACACACACACTTGACACCCATAAATGAATACTTTGTGAAGGCGCGCACACAAACTAAAAATAACAAGAACCAAGAACAAGAACAAAGACGAATTAACAGCAAACATACGAAAAAGTATTATTGATTTCTACATTTGACATCATGGCTATTTGATTTTCTTTTGAATTTATCTCTGATGAACCAACAACATCAACACTATTATCAAATAATACAGTTCCATAACTGGTGGTAAAATAAACCGAAAAGATAAATCGATTGGAGAATAGAACAAAAACAAATATAAAAGGCAATAACTATTATTTCATGGGATGTAATACACTTGTATCATCAGGTTCCTGTTACAAAGTATTTCTTATAAATAGCAAGTACTTTGTGCCTTACATTTATCGTATAGCAACAATATATATATATATATATTGCACTTATTTGAAATCGAAGTGTTGATTTTTTGGGGTCATCGTCAAAAGGCATACAACAACAAAATCTAATCTTTTGATGGTCATCATCTATTTTATTGGCTGGTTTGATGCTCTTGTGACTTTCGATTTATGTTTAAGAGCCACAGAGACGGGGAAACTGGAAAATAAACATCAAAACGAATAACAACACATTGAAACTGATAGTAAGTAGTGAGTTTGAAAAGAACATTCCAGATAACGGTGAGACTCATTACCAAGCTTGTTTTCTATATTTTTTCTTTTCTTTTTTTGACTTTCATAAGTTGGGTGCTTTGGTGTCCCCTTTTATTTTGTTTCACATGAGATATACCATTATACTTAGACTAACTGCGTCAAAATAAATGTAATAACAGCACATTTTATGTGTTACTTTGCACAAAATTGTCAGCTTCGGTGTGTTCCACATGGGAATTCCTCTTCAATAAGAATTCTTAGCCAAGTCATGGCTAAATCTATGTCGGGGGGAAGATGGATAAACTATTATTTTATTGAAACGATATGTTTTGATAGGGAGAAAAAAAAGAAAGAAAAAAAATATTGAACAAAATCGCCTTATGCCTAATATTCCAATACCTAAACATTAGGACAAACACTTGTTGGTCGTATAATTTTGATTGTGTTTGATGATTTTGTGTTCCAATCGATGTCATCGTTACTTTGAGTGACACAAATAATATTATTATACATCTATGGAATTAATTTATTTTTTGTTTATTGGTTGGCCCCGTTTCGACGACAACTGCAATTTGAAGTACCCCGACACTAGACAACCTTTAGAATGATATAATTTTTTTTTCTGCTGATATTTTTCTCCAATTGAAATGTTGTTTGATTGATGTCGATTAAATTGTTTCGATAGTAAACTGAGATGATATGGTTTGATTTTTCCTTCACTTTATTATAGTATTAAAACAAATAGGACAAGAGACAAATTCTCGATGATTTGATATTTGTAATCTATGTGCAATTTCGATTGGGGCGCGATCAAACACCTTTAACCTTCATCCTGTCTATGGCAATTTTTGACATATTTTCTGGCTGAAGACTTGAAAATTAAACACGATATCCATATTTGAATTCAAGATTCTGGTTAATTGATAGAATTCAATGTAAATTGAATTCACAAGTTGCGAAATACGATGTGTGTGTGTGTGTGTGTCGAACGTTCCTTACAATTGTTACATAAATGACTTTAGAACTCTTCAATTTAACCTAATACAAACAATGAACATTTGAAGACATATTCGAAATTTTATTAGGGGCGCATATTAACTATCACACATTCGCTATGACTTGTATTGACCACCTACTCATTATCAGAATCGAAATTCGAGTTTTTATTTTATTTTTTTTAAATATTATTTTTGTCATATCAGCCCAGAGCGCAATCTGTTACGTTCGTTTATAATAAAAAAAAAGGGGTGGTGATTCAATTTTCTGACAACGAAACAATCTCATACTAGCAGTGGAACCTAGGATCTCAATAGCTTCCGGCGTTTATATTGTATATACAGCATTCACCGTGCTGACTTTTGTGGTCCATAATAGATTTCAATTGTTGCCGTCTCGTATACGTGTACAATGTACACTTGCATATAATTTAGCTATTTCGAGTTTTTTTTTTTTTTTTGTTCGGCAGTTTGAATTGAATTTCAGTAATGAACGAACCGTAATTTTCCAACCATTCATTTTTAAATGTATTTTGGTTCTATTGTGTAGACTGTAGACACATGTATTAAGAAATATATAGAATGAGGAAGAGATAGAGAAAATTGATTCATGCATTTATTTGGGTGTCATCCCTTTCGGCTCATCCGATATGAAATCCACTTATATACATATATGTATTATATGCTGTATGCTGTATACTGTATAGATATAGTTCTAGAACAGCGTAATTATTTTATTGTTAACTGTTAATGTGGCGTGAAATTTATTAACTAGTCCCATGTTGATTTTTCATTTGAAAACTGTAAATTTTATGAACCGAAAATGTTAGATGTCACTGATGACATTCACATTCGTTTTGGTTGACTAATATTATTTTGTCTCTCTAAAACGATAATGCAAACGGCCACTGGAAAAGGAGTAAAAACAGTAATTTTCAGAAATATTAAGGTCGACCATAAACAGTTTTAGGTAATAATTTACATAGAAATTGCATGAAAAATATTAATCTTTTATCCGATACGTGTATTGGTGATTAGTTCATCATTTAGTCAGTTCTCATGGAACATTAAGATGACAATGAAGAGAGCGCGTCTGCTTTGTTTACTGCAGTGATAATTATAAAATCATTTAATAAAATTTTGAAAATTCATTCGAATTAGAAACTTGCTGTCCTTTTATTTTTTTCTTTCAATAAAATGACTGAAACTTCTCTTCTGCTATCCAATAAGAAACTGAATATTATATACAAACTGGTCTATAGAAAAAAAAGGAGTATATAGTATGTATATATGTATCACAAAAGTTCCTAATTGGAAAAGTTCGATATACGATATTCAATTTATAAATGAGAAAACTTAAGATGTTTGTTATCGGAACGCAACCGTCATGTACTTAACCCGCAATGGCAATCCTTCAATTTGACTGGGCCTACTTAATTTGGTATAAAATATTGCAATAAAATGAAAAAAAAAATAAAAAGATAAGATAAGTGAAAGCATATATATGTACAACGTTAAATTGAAGTTATAGATGGTTCGATTTGATACAGTCACCATATGACTTGTGAAAAATTCAAATGTATATTCATTGTTGATAAGTTTATCGTTTACTACTTGTTATTTTCTTTTTTTTTCTGATTTTATTTATGTTGTTACGCTGTTGGTTGTTATATGAGTTTGATTGTTCCGAATCAACTTTTTCCCGAATTTCATTTAGATAACAAATGTAATTAATTAATTCACTAAAAATGTGCCTACCCTTCCAATGATGCACATTGTTTATATTGTTTTACTCCATAAAGGAAAAATAGATTGCGAACGCACGTTCACCAAAGATTATTGTATCGATTTGGTTCAAGCTATGAGAATAGAACAAAATGAATATGGATATATACGTTCATAATTATTATTATACACACACATTGCGAATGTTTCCATGTTACATATGAATTATTGGTGTTGAGGGAAAATACAAAAATGCAAAAATAAGATAAATGCATCGTTGTATACATTATAGCAAATCAATCGCATGAATATTTTATTTGAAATTTCAATTAGATAGCTATTATATATGGTTTAAGGTGTAGGCAATGCTTCTGGTGCATAATCTATTGAATTATCATACATATATAATCGGAAACAGTTCGTTACATTAGCTGATTGCAACTAAAAGAAACATGAACCAACAAATTTAACAATCACAGTTTTAGATGTACTTAGAATTTTTGTAACTCAGGATCAATAAAAGGATGATGTCGAGAGACATCTGAAATATAGAATATATGTAGTCTAAAATGAAAATGAAAATGAAGCTTAAGCTGCGATATTTGATTTGCATTCGCATTTTTGTTTCCGCAAATAGTTGCGTTCATTTTCAAATGAATTACACACACACACATGAATGAGTCCCTTGAATTGGGACATATGTTCGATGTACGGAAGCAATGGAAAATGGAAAAAAAAATTCTACGAAACGTCCAATTAAACACCGAAATAATTCTTATATTTGTGTCCTGTATTTATGTGTAGTCTATTCGTGATAGTTAAGATGAACAAAAAAAAAACTGAATGTCTAATCTGGAACAAAACTGGAGTTCATTTAAGGTTTGTTTGGGCATTTAGATTCAGAAGTCGTAAAAGCAATGATGAGCTCAGTCATTTGTGGAAAAGACATTTATAGAATGGATAGAAATGTAACCGATTCTTATCAGAGGCCAGATATCAAAAAAAAATAATCGACACAATCACGAATTACAAGTAACATTAATTTCGGCAATTTAAACGAAACCTTATGTTTTGTTGAAATCAACAAAATAAAGCACGGACATCAATGGTGATTGTCTCACTTCAATTAACCCTTCGAATGTCTTGCGTTTGATGAGGCTTCAAAACGCATCATCATCATGTTTGCTACCAGTTTAGTTGCATTCGACTTTGGATTTTCTGCTTGAGATGATTTTATTCGTTTTTGTGTCACGATTGTGGTTTGCGAAGCGAAACCCCTCACCTCCTTCAAGAATGGAATTTGCACTTTTTTGGGAACCTTAGAGAGAAAATAATTTAATTCTCCTTCATAGAAACAACAGTTTAATTTCAGCACGATTTCTTTAACCTTATCTTTTCAGTCCACCCTTTTGGTGGAATTTTTAAGCAACTTCTAGTGGTTGGATCGGATAATGAAAGTTTGAATTTATTTACGTTCCCTAATGAAATTTTTTTTGACTGTTTTTTTTTGCCAATCGTTTGTACTTTAAAGTGTATTTTATGGACCTTTTATTTAAGTCAAATATTTTTTCTGGTTCGGGTTTTTTGGGTCTGCCGAAATACGGCTCGGGTCAGCTCGGATCGGATGCGGACGGTTCTGGTTCGGACTTTTGCAATACTCTAAATCCAATAAGTAATTGAAATAGATCAATTTTTAATGGTTTTGCCATTTTATCAATCGGATTTCTCTTCAACAAGTTCAAAAAATGTGTAACATTTCTCAAAATCTTTCAAAACGATTTTGTTGATTTTAAAATGGAGCAGTTCAGGTGCGTTGTGTATATGGTATAAGTGATTGAAATGAATTGGCAACTTTCGATGTGGCAGTCGGTCCTTTATGTGTAAATACAACGATGTTTGAGTGAAGAAGCAGAGATTTTTTTTTTTTTTTTTTAACATTTGATTTTATTTTTGTTTTCGTAATGGTAACAGCTTGCACCTATGTACATCGTTTGTCAATTTGTTGTGCTTCCCCATTTTCTGCGTTTTCAAGTATTTTATTATCGATTCGAATAACATAGGCAACCACAAACCGACATAATACCTCATAACTAAGTATTGTTTTGTGGCCTACCGTAGCAAATGGACGTGTGTACCACATGAAATGTATTTCTCTCTCTCTCTCTCTCTCTATATATGTATATATTTTTTCATTCTAGTTTTTTCGTCATCGTCTCCATTTTTCTGTTGTTATTTGACAACAAAATAATATTCTTTTTTGTTTCGGTTGTTCGGAAACCCCCATTTTGAATTTAAACAGATTTCGGATTTCATGTCAATTGTATATTCCTTTTTTCAAACGTACGCATTCGTGCCTTTTTGTGGCATTCATTCGTTATAATTTTCCGTTTTGTTTTCTCGTCTCACCTCATTTCATTCGATAATTTTTTCTGCCGAATTATTTCTATGTTGTACAGCAACAGGCAATTTAATCTTTTTGGAAGATGCAAGTTGCATATTGTATTCTTCATCTTCTTATTAGCAACGTAGCGTGACAGTCACATTTTTTATACGATAGACGCAAAAAATGCACAAATATAAATAAACGTAAATTAATTTTTCATTTATGTTCATATTTTTATAAACCGTATGCGACGTATTGAATTTGTATTGGTTTTTGAGGATATACCAATTACCACATGATGGCAATATTGTGTGTAAAATTACAGCGCAATAATACCGCGTTGTGGCCACCGTTTATCTCAAAGAAACCAAAAACACTTGTGCATAGCTTGTAATTAAGAACAGCTAACATTATACCAATTACCATATGTATTTTATTAGAAATAAAATTTTCCAACTTAACATTTTCTAAATGGTATTCACAATAAATATGTATATTGTATACTATATTTTACATGCACAATGCACATGTGTTGTAAATGGCGAAAAACCACAAAATCCGTCCCTTAAAAATCCCATTTGATTTTTCACATATTCAATAGTCACGAATCATTTTAAAATTGTCCACTGCCTCATAAATGACAAATTGTTCGATTTATTGTATAGAAAATGCTATTACAAGCGACACACAATGAGTGTAAATTTAATGTCTTATGCACGCAATTAGAAGGTAATTTCGTTCGTATTTCAAATCATTAAAATCAAACCATCGAAATTTTGCCTTAATAAAACCCATTGTTTGCCGGGCATTTTGCGATTGTATATGTTTTATTTGCCGAAAAACTAATCTAAAACGGATGATTTTTGAATTAGTAAATTGACATTTGTACGGAATTTATCGGAACAAATTTGAACGATAGGAAATTCACGGTATTATTTTGGGTGCTTCTAAAATGATTATATTTCTGATTCAGGATGATTTAGAATCTTTAGATTTTCCAATGGAAGGATGTGAATGAAATTTTCCTGACACTTCTTAATTTGGGAGCCATCAACTGTGACTATTTGATGCCAATAGTTTTTAATTTACACTTTTGAGTTTGGTACGATTTATGGCATATCTTTGAATTCGGTTCGATCGCATTCTGCCTATTTGTATTAATGATTGAACACGAACAAATAACTATCTTTGTTGAGAAAGTGTATGGTTTATTTGCATTTTTATGAATGATTTTTCGCAATGAATGATGCGTTGAGTGGGTCCGTTTTGTTCGCTTGCGATTTCATAACCTCATGTTTAAAGTGTTTAGAAAAAAAAAAAAAAAAACAAAAAATTTACTTCATCGGGAAACAAAAGAAAAATGTTGGGACATAATTGATTTTCTTCTGAATCTCGATATATACCCATATCTCATTTGAATAGGAATATATTTTTTTTTCTTCGATTTTATTCTTTTGTTCTGTACACAATAATGAATGCTGTGTGTGTGTAAACTTTTTGTTCGTTGTTGACTGGCTCTGTTTAGTATGTGACACGCGTGCATAAAACTTGAAACGCTATTGAAATGTTAATAAGTTTCAACGTCTTCCCAACATAACATTTCTAGAAAATGAAAAAAAAAAACACAAAAAAAATAAAATAGAACGCTTCTCGATCGAAAACAGAACCCGACACAATATCTGTGTTCAATTCTCACTTTTAGTTTTTTTTTTTTTGTTGACTGAGAAGAAAAAAAAAATTTGGTTCCATTCCAAAGCGTTTGGTTAAATTTACATATGCATCGATAACGAAAGATATGAACTGAAATCGGACTGTCAAAACACGAAATTGCGACAACAAAAACATAAACTATTATTTCAAATTGTACTACATTTTATTCAGCATACCGTATGTGCGTTGATTCTACTGGTTCTTTTTTTCCTGTTTTTTCTTTTTCATCGATAAGTCAATTTTTCTGGATCAAAGTTTTGGTTGATGATTTGACTCGTGCGCTCGAAACGTTTTATGTAAATCTCATTTTTTGCTTAAACTTGAATAAATTTGTCTTTTTCGCTTTTGTATTCGGATCGATTTAAGTTGAACACGGCATTTATTTTTATTTTTATACGATCGATTGGCTTTGTGTATATGTGTGGATGTGTTCAGTGTACAATGTACAAATGGGTTTTCACTTGGTTATAAGTATGAAATTGTTTCTTTGTCGTAGCTTCTGTTCATTGTTTGGACCACATATTTGACATTGAAACCATATCTGAATTGGATATTATTACTATTAAATAATTCTGAACATCAATGTATAAACCAAATAATTGCAATGCAAAATGAACATGAAGATTCAACAACACATTTGACATTTGGAATCTTTGGAATCTTTGGAATCGGATTACATATAAACTCTTAATGTTTCAAATATGTATACGCGTATAATGTATAAAGTAGTAATATGTTAAATAAAGCATTGTGTGCGTATGCGTACATTCGACAATGAATATCATCAAATGAAATCGATCATCATAGTTTGTATGATTTGACCTATATATTCAAATTTCAGCATAACAACAATCAAAAACTTGATTTAAACGTAATTCTATGATTGAAATGACTAAATTGCCATTTTCTCATAATATGATGCAATGTCATTTATAATAATATTGAAACTAGCAAAACAGAAGAGGTTAATGGATAGATTTTAGACCCGAAAAAAAAAAACCAAATACCAAACGGAAAGAGTTACACGCGAACATTTGGACAGAGGTTACTTGAAATGAGAGATCTGTTGCTCAATCTCAGTTAGTAAAGTGCATTTGTTGGTGTTGGATTTTTGGTTTTTCCGATGGCAATACAAATACCAAACACTTTTATTAAAATGTTCAATCAAACAATTCAACCTCAAATTTGCTTTTCCAGAATTTACTGTGTGCTGTGTGCTGTGTGTGTGTGTATATATATTGCAGATGATTTGAATGGTTTGCACTGCTAATACCCTAATATTTAGAATATCGAAATCATACCAATGAATGGATACATTAATAATATGTATAATGTATATTGTATATGTATTAGATGATTGTCTACCCTGTAGTTTTTTTTCTCTTATTCCTCTCAGTATCATATACTAGAAAATTCATAATATCATCTAACAGGCTTTCTACTTGATTTGGTCACGTACAAATAAGTCCCCCTATTCCACGAGAATATTCGAAAAGAACGAAACGCATAAACATGGTGAATATATCCGGAAGAAATACGCTATGCACATTCGACACCAACAACGATCGATATAAACCATCAGAACAAGAAAAAAAAAAAAAGAAGAAGATAAAATTGAATGAAATTTAGTTTTTGGCTCTGTTTTGGTGAAATATAGGATGGCAAACAACATTTAATGCATTGCATATTTTATTTTATTTTTTATTTTTTCTATTATTATTAAGTACACTTGAATAGTGTGTATTGTAGTTTTATTTGTGTTAACGTAGATCCAATATTTTCAAAATGAAAATTCTCCACATTTTTACAAAATGAAGGCGAAACAATCGTAAAATAATTATTCATTTCTTACACAGAATAAGTTGAAATGAAAGAGAATCTTGTTTTTAAAATCCATCATTGTAAGGAATCATTGCCAATATATTGATATCAACAATGAGTTGAATATGATAGGGACAAAAATCTTATCATATATCTCTTCTCTTCTCTTTTCGGGACTCTGTGATGTCGAAAAATAAGTCCGAAAAATCAAATCGCGATCGGTTGTCTCCGGTTGATATTTGGTGAACATAACTCGCTGAAATGAAACGAGGCAAACGAAGTTGAAAAAAGGAGAAAAAAAACAAAACAAAACAAAACATTATGTTAATATTTAAGAATGCAAATACGTATAGATTGTAACAATCATAGTCACTTTAATTGAACCAGATAGATAGATACCAGAAAAGATACAAAAAAAAAAATGCTGCTGTAGCGCAAATAGTGATGACGCCAATCAATTAGAGAGAAAAAAAAATATCCAACAAACAGTAAAAAGTAGAACAACAAACCTGCAGTACGTTTGATATTAACCTACGCTTAATCAACTTATTAGCGATAGAAGAAGAAGAAGGAGAAGAAGAAGAAGAAAAAGAAGAAGAAGAAAATACATATCAAATACTAAATCAGCAATTGTATAGAGGCTATTTTTTTTTTTGCTTGAAATTCTAGTACATATTATTCTCCACAGTTATCTCAATCTAACAAATGCTACCTTGAATCATGTCACACATCACATTCATATTATATGTTTCTTTTCACACGACAACAATACGTATCATTCCAAATCAATCGATAAAATGCAATTTGACGCAATTGTGTTATTTACATTTCATAAAATCTTGCCACATTTTTGTTATTCTAATAAATCATTTCATTAGTATGCCATTAAAATGTGAAAAAAAAAAAAAATTCATTGGTAGCTGAAGCAACGGAATGTATGCAATCGAACGAATGATCACGCATCTTACAACTAAGTTAGTATGACTGAAATGAGTTTCTGTGAACGTTCACAAGTTCATATTTTTCTAACGAACCAACCATTAATTGGTGGATTTTTTTTTTTATTTTCTTCCAAATATCTAAATGGCTAGGATGGATTCGACAAACATCAAAGCAACGAGTCTTGAGATCTTCAAAGAGAAAAGAAAGAAGAAGAAGAAGAAGAAAAAAAACGCTCATCTCTGTTCCGTATCAAATTCATCCAAATATCTTTCTTTGTTTCATTTTATCAATCCAGTTTCTTTTTCAAAGCTTTGATTCGTACGGGCACAAAATTATGCCAAACAAGTTTTCGTATAAAAAGAAGTCGCTAAAGATTTTTAATTAGATAAATTTACGGTCCGCACCTTGCACATGATAACGATTGAATTATTTTTTTTCCCACCGTGATAAACCGACCGAGGACATTTATTGGAAAGACGAATCGATGAATGAAAAAAAAAAAAATTAAAATGTTATTGAAACGAAAAACGCCAACTGACAATGCGTTGCGCAATATATATTTTCAGTTCATTCGTTCATAAATCTTTTACAAGCCTTCATCGACTTGATGAAGAGAGAGAGAGAGAGAGAGGAGGAAAAATAAAATTGTTTTTCAAGTGCCAAACTTAAAAATACCAACGTCTACTCTCAATGGGCCACTTTTTTCTTTTTCTTTTTTTTCAATGTATAGTAAAATTTTAAAATTTTTTTTGACGATTTTGTGGATTTGATGGTTTCGTATCTGCCCAGAAAGTGATATTGTGTTACAAGTTCCAAACTGTTATTTTGACTGTCTAATTTACCGATTTCTTATTCAGTTTTGTCGCAATCACTGAGTAGATTTTTATTACCTTTCACAGTTAGGCAAGATGGTCCAGCATCTTTTTTGATTGTTGAAAATCGACCGATGAAATGAAGAGAAGAAACAAATACAACACAACATCAAATGGTTATTTATATGTTTTTATCGTTTTGGCCATTAGAAATCTGGTTTTCTCCCAATTTTTTCTTTTCCTTTATTTCCATATAATTTTTCGTTGCATAGGCACCATAAAAAACAAAAACTCACGCATATTCCATTGATTGAGCTTAACTTTTGATGATCGGGTTTTGTTTTGTGTCAGTTTAGCATTCATTTAATATGGAAGAGATGAAGAGAAATAAAAATGAAATAAAAAGAAATCAAAAATTTTCTACTAATCACAATTTATAATGCTATCGATTAAGTTTATTTTTATAAAAGCATCAGCAAATGACTAAGGGACTGAAATGAAGAATCTTTTGTGTAATTATATCTAAAAAAAAAAAAAATTAAGATCAATACCACCAAAAATTCAGTGAGCCAAACATATTTTCGCTAACTGACTCATTCTTTGATATCACTTTTAATTATTTATTTTTTCCGTAAAACGCAATTTAAAAATTATTACTTTTATCTTTCGGTTGATAGTTAAAACTGTAAATTACAAGAAAAAAAACAACAAACAAACAAACAAACAAACAAAACTCCATACTCTTCAGCTGATTGAAGCAATTATTAATTAATTACACCAATTTTAATCGTAGTTGATTTTTGTATCCAGCACGTACTATTTCAATAATAATTTATAATGATGTTATTAATGAAACATCAATAAATATCATTAAAGTAGAAAATATATATAAAAATAAATTCGAAGCACGCAGGTTGTGCAAACATTTTCATAGCATAATTGAACATTATTATTTATGATACAAGCCGATATTGATGACAGTCGAACCAGTCGAACGTTAAAAGATTTCTGAATAACAAAAAACAAAAAAAAACGAAAAAAAAACCTATCCAAAGAAAATTCAAAGAAAAATGAATTGAACGACCGCAATCTATTCTCAACAATTCTCTATAACAAATCATTTACTTTTTATTTTATTATATTTCACCTCTTTTTTAATCGGCCTTATGCCAGGGTCGACTACTTCTCAATTGAATTGGCGCGCTATTCACATTCACAAATGCTTTTTAGTTTTCCAACACAGAACAAGAACAAAATGTGTGTGTGTGTGTTGTTTTTTTTCTTTCTTGTTCTGTGTTGTCGAAACAAATATTCAAAATATTCGAAAATGAGCATTGTTTTTTTTTTTTTTTTTCGATAGATGTAAGAATCTCATAACGTGATTTGATTAATATAAATTCATCAGCGCAACAAATTATGTTATTTTGTACATTGAATGAAGTTTTGGAATTGATATCGACTCGGATTTAATTCGCGCATTTAGCAAAAGTGTGTCTGCTCGAAGCGGTTGCGCTTCCAGAAGACAAGGTCTCCGAAGTCCATTTCTGTAAGTAATTTTTTTTTTTTTTTTTTGTTTCAGGCGATACAGACGAAAGTGGTATAATACTCTTTCAAAATGACAGAGGTAAATGTTACTGTGGCGGATAGTACAGCGCGGTTATGAAAAGAATAATATATTTTTTTTAACATATAAGTTGATTCGACTACTTTTATCACAGAATATTGCGTTGAAAGTATTTTTCGACTTAACTAATTCCATTAGTTGACAAACTTTTTCGTTTTAATCCTACAATATAATATGTACTGTATTGTTCCTTTCTCTATGATGAGTACTCAATTTATTTAAAAATATTTTTCCGCTTACTTCTAATATTCATAAGTTTGTCACTATTATTTGTCTGGTGTCTGCATTCGGTAGTGCGCAATTTGACGTTTAGTTTATTGTTAAGTCCTGAAATGAAAGCAAATACTTCATTTTTGTATTTTCATTGTTTTCGTTTTATTTTTTTTTTTTTAATTTTCAAGACCCATCAATTATGTGGTAATTTCTTTAATCATTTAATTTATTAAAGCCGACATCTTCCATTGATTGAGAGAACTCTTCTGCATGATATTTTACAGCTTCATTTCATTTCATTCAAAGAATAATGTGTTGTAATTGTTTTTCACTTGGAACTGGAATCTTACCACTTTTGAATGATTTTGTGTACGGTTTACAATCATATTCACTGAGTTCCACTACAACTATTGATTTGGTAACATTTCTTTTTAGATATACAGTTTTTATGTTGAATATTATTCTGTTTCGATTTTATATACAATGTGAAGAAGAAAAATATTGCCGATAACATGCTTCTCAAAGACAGCTTTGTAGCAGCATAATATCAATACAGCAGCAGCAGCAGCAGCAACAGCAGCAGCCGTAACAACAACAACAACAACAATAAAAAAATACGTGATTTGACTACGCAAGTTAAATATTTCGATTTTTCTATTTCGTTTCGCATTCTCACACATGTAGAATGACGAGAATTCATCGGATCTCTGTCTTTAAGTTCTATGCTAGGGGAGAATAGCATTGTATTTCGTTAAATTCCCTTCTTTGTACTATTATTTTTTTTTTTATTTTATTTTTTTTTTTTTTTACATGACCAACGCACATTCACATTTCAAATATTTTCCAAGTTTTTTTGCGCTACACATTTATGTCGAATACATGTACAAATCTTTCGTCTTTCGAGCCAGAAAAAAAGAAAAAATTTATTCCATGATCGGTTGGTCGACATGCAAAAACGGAAAATTTTATTTTATTTATTTATTTTTTTTTTCTTTTTCTTTTTTTTGCCTCCAAACATAAAATCCGAACAAGAGAATGGAGAAATAAATAAGATGAATAAAAACTAAAATGAATTCAATGTGTGTGCCTGTATGCACACACATATATACATTAAAATCTATAGCAAAGCGAAAACAATTGCGGCACCAAGAAAAATGCCAATAGTATATAGAACATGTGCTGGCGGAAAATGTATGGATTTTTTAACCCTCCATGCACGTCTGATAAAAATATAAAAGTGTAGGAAGCTGTCTGTACGTGCGTGCAAAGTGTATATATGCAATCTATACGTAGATATTTAACATTAAACCTGAACGACGAGCTCACGTGTTATTCGGTTTCAGAAATATTCGGATCGATTACGTGGATATATGCGAACAAGAAATATGCCCAAGCCGTATATTTCATTGGACTTAATTTTATTGCATTTCTAGTATCAATCCGAAATTGATCGAAGGGTCTGATGAAAAATCCCGAGAAAAAGAGAAAAAAACTGATTGAATGCACTTAAATGTATATATATATATTCTGAATGGATGGGCTGCTATGAAAACTTCATTAGATGTGAAAAACTTCAATTGAACGTTCAATCTGAAAGACACAATGTATGTTTATTTGATAAGTTTCTTTTAAATATTTTTTTTTTCCCCGTTCGAAGGAAAGGATGAATGTTAAATGTAAAAATATGCATTTTACACTGTGTGTTTTAATTCGGCACATAGTTTATGACCAAAAAGTAATACAACCATAATACAACGGTAGACTACAGACCACCAACATCGATTTAACATATAATCTAATTTTAACATTAAAAGACAATGGAATAAATTTTGAGCTTGAAAATTGTCACAAACTTTATGCTTTCTCAAAGTTTTTCAAAAAAAAAAAATCTAATTTTATTCGAAGAATGAATGGTTGAAGGGTCAAGGGGCAGACGAGCCGAAAATTTGCATCCAATAATAAATAATGTCGGCCGATAATCTTCGATAAATAGGGATTTGCTATGAATTTAATTCAGCGGTTGTCAAGGGAATCATTGCATTTTATGATTTTGTTTTTGTTTTTTTCTTTTCGTTCTCAATCTACAATACTTGCCGCAATGATTGTCATTGAAGCAAAATCGAATTTGTTTTGTATTTGGTACTGGATTTTTCAAACATTTCATTTTGCCTGCCATGCAAATGATGGTTATTTATTGTATGATTTTATTCCGGTTAGCTTTCGATTTCATTGTGTGTTTACAATTTTGTATGAATATAATGTAATATCGTATTTCTATCTGTCAGATGGTTCCTTGTATCCGATACGATTGTGTTGTGAAATTGACGAGAAATTTTTCCCTGAAATGCGAAAGACTGCTAAAAGGAATAATGGAGTTCAAATGCATGGAGAGCGCATTTTCAATTTAAGGGCAAAAAAAAAGAAAAAAGAAAAAGAAAAAAACAATTTTGAATTGTATGGTATTGAAAATATGCGTAACCAAAACAAAATCGATATTGAAACAAGAAACATCTAAGCTAAGAAAGCTTCAAACATAAGAAGAAAAACATATCTCAAAATGAAATAGTTTCAGATACCCTTTTCAAAGCAAAAATATGCATCCCCCGAATACGTGACTGAATGAACACGAAGTGATGCAAAAAATTAACAAATATGCAAGATTCTTTGCCATACTCTCTGTTCGTCGTTCCAAACTTACCCGTTAAACTTACTAACATCCAAACATTTTGGTAGACTCTTGCCATTTCATATATACACAAGTGTTTTTTGTTTTTGTTTTTTTTTTTGTTAACGCATTCTTTTTTTTCCTTTACCTTTGTTTCATA